>OMKR01000071.1:9783-22031 GCA_900302355.1 Cyttopsis rosea
GACTAGCCCTGTTGGATGAGTAATAACAACAATGGCGGCCGATAAGATAGATGCTGCTATGAAGGCTGTCCTCAATGCATTAAAAGTACAAATTACTTTTTTTGTTTTTACTTCGCTCCACTCTTAAAACTCTCTCAAAACAGCTGTGTTGGGATGGCTATGCATCAGTGTCTACTTAAAATGACGTCAGATTCAGGCGGACACGTTCGTCTCTAGTGATTGGTTAGGGAAAATCGAATCCCCCTCCCCCACAGAAATGGGTTAGAGTGGAGGCAATGTCAGACTGAAGATGGAGAGGGAGTTGACAATTCTGTCTGATATCAGGCTACATAAATACCAATAAAAAAGTTAGCTTTTATTTGTAAACTGAACTTTACAACAACCCTGTTAATTTACAATAAATTTCACATCTGAATTGAGCTTGAATCAATTTTGGCCAACATATCAAAAATAAAACAGCAAAATGCTGATCTCCCATCGCTTCCAATGCATTTCTTGCAGAGAACGCCCCGTGTGCTCCTCCCTCCAAGTCACAAAACCTTGGAGGTGTGTGACTTCACACCGTGCAGGTCTGCAAGCGTCATGGCGCCAGCGCCTGGTGACATTATTTGCGGCACACACCGCCTCGCGCCCTCCCAGCAGGCATAAACCAGGCTTAAGGATGCAGGTATGACAATGCAGTGACAACTCCATCACGATAGACTCACCGTGGTTCTTCTCGCTCAGTAGGTTTTTTGTCGCTGGGAGGAACATTTCCATCAGTTCAGGGACCTTCCTAATGACATGAACAGCACACAATGCCGCCTGAAAAATAAATATTTAAATGTAAACCAAACAATGATTGAATATGCCTTTTCTTAACTTTGGTCCAGGAAACACATGAGTTCATTAATAATCCATGCAGCATCAGCATCTTTACCAATGTCACTGGTGGAGTTTGTACTGTATTCGTTCCTTTTTCTTTCTATTTTATTTTAAATTACATTATAACTGATTAACTTGGACATAGTTATAATCAATTATAACTATGTCCAAGTTTGAAGGTTTGGTAATTCTCGAATGTACTGCATCCATGAGGCTCCTAATAAACCTAAATAAACTTTTTACTGAGGCACTGGACTGAGTATGAGGTTATGTTGGTGTTTATGGTGGCTGCTAGCGTAGTAGTTTGAGGATAAGGCTTAGTTGAGATAAAGCTTAGTTGTTAATTCCTAGTTCCTAATTGTTAGTTCCTATAGCCATTGATCAACACTGCAACTAAAATCCTTTGCAAAGGGTCCACGGTTGCACTCATACAAACTGATCATCGTAATATGGACCGCAAAGTAGGGGAAAAGGAAACATATGGGGCTTCTGGGTGTGTATTGGCTCATGTATCATGGGGAGAAATGCATGTTTCATTTTTCCATCCAAAAAAGAAGTAATTGGGCTTCTGGGTGTGTATTGGCTCATGTGTCATAGGGAGAAATGCATGTTTCATTTTTCCATCCAAAAAAGAAGTAATTAAGAGTCCTGGTTTTAATGCCAAGAACTACAATCTGTATCAATCCTGTGGCCATGATATTGTTTCAAAGATTCAGAATTTATATATATTATATTACATTTATAAAATCAATACTTTTCACAAAATTACTGGCTATCGCAATATACTCTAGAATAAAGTGGCCATGGTCTCATGTAGTTTATTTTTACTGTGTATGAATATGAATGAGAGGTGGGAACCTGAAAAACCAGCACCAGCTACAAATCACCCAGGGCTAACTGATGGAACAGCATGGTGAGGAACTAAATTTGCCTAACAGTGTCGTTTTTAAGAGTGGACTTAAATAAGAAACTGCTTAACCAAAGTGAAACACCTCTTTCAAATCTAACCCCAACACCGACTACTCTAAATAGTGCTTGAACATCAAGAAAGAAAATTGTGATTGTGTTTTCTCATCAATAGTTGGGTTAAAATATAAAGACACTTTTTATAGATAATTATTTAATCTGAATAAATAATGCAACATTGTACTTTCGCTTTGCTTTAACTGATGTCTGAATGAATTATTTTGATTATGTGTATTCAACAGTTGAAATTAACATATGGGTAAGCTTGGACAGGTTAGAGATGTAACTGTATTAACCTTTCAGACCAGCTACGTATCATTTACTAATTCCTCTGTAGTGGGCTTATGCAGTATTGAACCCCATATTCAATAGAAGATTCAACCGCCCATGAGCACAGGAGTATTGAGGAGAGTGTATTATGAACACAGGAGGGACGACGCTTACTTTTTTCCTCAAGTAGGAGTTGGATGTCTTCAGCAGCTTCTCCACCTCTCCAGCCAGGTCACGGCACATCTCTGAGGAGCCCATGCAGCCCAACGTGCAGAGAGCCAGGCCCTGTACATACTGTGTGCTGTGGTTCAGATCACTGGGGATAGAAAACCAGAGTGTAATCAGCATGGAGAACGAATTTATGATTTTAAGAAAGAATAATAAACAATGAAGACACAATGGCAGGCATGGGTTGTATCTAACTGACTACAATCATGTAACGAGTCGCTAAAACACTGTGCATCCTCGTTTTCCCAGCAGCGGTGCATCCATTTGTGTGATGGATACTGTCCAACTTACTTCTTAATGCAATTTGTCATGAGAAGATGGACATCCTGCCTCTCGTCCAACAACAACATGGCTCCCAAGTAACCTATCCGCTTGTCAGTAAACTTTTGGGAAGCGATCAACTTCAGGCACTCCAACTGGAAAATAAAAGTTCAGAAAGATTACATTGCTGTCATAGCAATCAATATATCATCGGAAACTAGCCAGATTGCTCACAGATAGGAGTGAAAACCTTAAAATCTCCTTTTTTAACACATACCTGCCCAAAGTGTGCTGGGTAGCCCAACATGTGCATATAGAGAAGCTTGGCAACATTCCTACAGCGGTATGTGTTGTCTTCCTCTCTGAAGGATGAGCGTATGGCAGCACACTCTTTCTGGATCATCTCACGCTCCTCTGCTTGGGTCCGGGCTGTCCGGATGGTCCGGATCAGCTCCCGCAGTCTGATCGGAGCTGGCATATTCTGGAAAACACCAGGAAACCCGTTATGAAAAACAATCTTGGTAGTGGATGTTTAGGGCTCGGAATAAAATTAACATCAGGACCATTAAAGAGGACATTGCCTATGATTTATGTTTTTTCATATCCATCTAGCCTTCAAGTGGTGCTCTAAATGTGGGCGATACGAGAGTTAATAAGGTAAAAGCTAAATATCACATTTATCAATGACATTTTATTGTTGTAATGTTTTCAGAAGTATTTAATGTTTGGTCAGACAGAAAGACGGCAGGTGAAATTCCATTCCAATACAGAGAAGCTTCTTAGGAGAGCATCAAGGCTTTGAACCAGATGGTTAAATATTAATAGGAAGCACGTGGAAGGTGGTGAGATTAAATTCTCCTGCATTTGCAATGTGGTCCAACAAGAGAAATAATATAGGTACTACAAATTTCTCACCTAAACGTGCTTAATGTCCATTGCATAGAGACAATGTTATGCATGTTGTATGCAAAACAGCCTGTTTTGACCTTTATTGATTGCAGGCTCTTGAAAAGCAGTGTCCAAAACTACTTTTTGGATAGAAAGCATTGCCCAAAATATCCTGCCAGGGCCGTGTTTGAACACAAACTTTACAATATGAATTCCTCATAGACCAAGTGAAGAGGTCTTTAGGATAGGCCTACTAAACCTACTTTACTGCAGCATCCTGAGGAACAAACTCAAAATCTATGAAAATATCAGTACACTACTGCACCTCATGAAACAATACATTGTGAGTACTTTTTACTGTTTTCTTGTTAATACTGTTTACAGAAAGAACTATACATGCAGGTCTCGTAATTGGCTGGTCTACAGGAAAAAATGTTTGGCATGATAATTTTTTTTTAGCTTTAATAGTCAAGTGATTATTAGGGCTGTCAGGATCATTTAATAGGATAGGATATTGGCTCCTTATTCAATTGTGATAACAATTTAATTGTCTATAGTTAATAAATCTAGTCTATTGCAAAAGAGCCATCTATTAACATTGACCAGGGTTTTTCCTGCATTGAAAAGGCTTACCCACCTAAGGCTTTTTTCACCCCAACTAAGCCTTCTAGGGGAAAGAAAAACCATGTAGAAATGGTTAAATATTGTCCATGCATTTATTGCTACAATTCGGTCATTCCACTATCCTGGTCATCCAGGAGATGGAAAAAAACAGGAAAAACCCTGTTGACCATTGGAACATAAGAATTGAGGTAGACAGTCAATTTTCCACACAACACAACTGATGGAAATGCTCAAATTCTATTTAAGATTGCCAACATTGGCCTAAGATTCCCATGTCATTTGGATGGAAACATGATTGTCGAATCTGACAATTTTACAAAATGATTGTGTCAGCTCTTATGTAACAATCGTGTCTGTAGCCTATTGCACAGATGTTGGACAGAGGCATTTATGAAATGAAAGCCATACTAGGTTTCATCAAATAAAACTTTTAGGCCTTATGTTCTCTCATTAAGTCAGATGACAAAACATTCAAGAGGTGTGGGTGGTGGTGGAATCCTCTATTTAGAAAGAAGTGCGTTATGCCTTCCCATCACACAGAGGCCTTTTATTTGGCAACATGCAGCACATAATTAAGCTGCTACAGCAAGAAGGACTCTGGTAATTACTTGCTGAACAAAGCCATTTTCTACATCTAAAGTGCTCCAGAACTGTAGTGAATGTTGGTACACAGAAAATCGATGTGCTTCTGCGAGGGCAGATATGTTTTTTGAAAGATGTCTATTGCTGAACAATGAGGAGTGAAACAACTGAGGAGTGGATTACGCACTTCCGATAAGTGTCAAACTACAATACCAAATCAAAATGGGGACAGAAAGGTTCGCAAAGGAAAAGGCCTCCCTAGTATATTGAGTAAACCATCTGCTGATTAGCCCAAGCCTGAGGTCCAACTAATAAGTGAAATCAGTGAATAGTTGGAAGGACTGCTTTCATGACGCGGGAGCACTTTTAGGATTGGATCCTGGAATTGTCCATTGCTACATCCAAAATTGTAATACCATACTAGAACGTCAAGTTAGTATGTGAATGTAAATACTATGTCCGAAACTATAGTATGCATCAAACAGTATGCAAAAGGTAACAGGATTGCATACTACATCCAGTGAAACATTGTAGCATACAAACACTGCGCTGGCAAGCATATCCCACAATCAATGCATTGTGATAACACTACTTCGTTATGACAACAACCAACAACGGCGGAGGGCAGGTAAGTCTAAAGTTGCTGTTTAAGGAAGTCACACAGCTAAATGACAATGTAGTATGTCCAAAAAGCCATGTTGTTTTTACTCGCATACTCAAGTACACAGGTAAATTATTTCACTTTTACATTGAATACACACAAGTTACTGTTTGAACAATTCTTAACCAACTCCATTCCCATGTAACTGAACAGAATGGACAACAAGCTATGTTTTAAATTACACAAACATTTTTTTCCATCAAGCACGTGCAATCACTGAAGCTGTTTTTCTGTTAATTTGTAAAATATAGTCCACATTGTTTGTGTGAATAGTAAGACACACCAGGCTGCCTCTTCTTTCCATCAAGTAAATTACTAAAATGTTGAAACACATTTGACACTGGCTGTAGGCTGTATTCTCTTAAAGCTTATGAGTCAGGAGCCATCACAGGACAAGTGAGCCATGACAGTCTGTTCCCGTTGTACTGAGGGATGTTGCATGATGGGAATTTGTAGGTATGATTACATTGCAAATACAACATGTAAGCTTTATACTGAAAACATTAAAGGTGATCAGAGTTCCAACTAATAACAATACAATTTCAAAGTGGGAGATTAGTCACTTGTTGTCAGTAAAAATGTACTTTTATGCCAGTGAATGGACTGGGGGAATAATAGGAAAAGTGTTAAAACTCTGGAGGCGATGTATCCCCAATGTATCTCAACAGAAATCAATGCAAATGAAAATGACGTACACGCACAGAGAGTCGCTCCGCTGCGAAATGCTCCAGTGTGAGTTTAACAGATTTAGACCACCCCTGAACTTGGCTCCGGTTTACCAATTTAGTTTTTTTTTATACCTAGGTACACAGGGTTGGAAGGTGATCTCAAAGTTGCTGAGCCATGCAAGACATGTTGGATACTCTGGCAGCCACTAAACGTGTTTAGTAAATTGTATATCGCTCTTCAAAAACCCCCTAGGCATTTTGTTAGATATCTAAAATGTCCCCACACTCTCAATTTGAGGCACTTTTGGGATGTCATATCCCTCTGCCATTTTCACAGCGCCTCTTGGTCAACTAATGTTTGTGTTAAGTCACTGGGCAACTTTGACACAAACAAGGCCCTAGCTGTCCAAGTACACCATACACAAAGAATTAGACTCATGCACAAGTTGAACATTTCAGAGCAAAATTTCAGCTCTGGGTGGAACTGCTTATAAATTTTTTTGGAGATCCTTAACTTGAGGTAAGGTTGGGTAAGTATGCAACCTTCCAATAATTGAAAATGACATACATTTGATAAAAAATGTGACGCTTATGACATCTTACCAGCAGAAACTTATTTGAAAAAAGTAGTTGCAACACATTGTAGTGCAGGATGGCTTCATTAGTTTACATGATTGGATTTTTTCCCTCTTAAGAAATATGCATTCAATGATGAGGTATTAAATTCTAAAATAATTAAGCTGCACAGAAATTTCTCTATATTCTAATTAAACCTTTGCATGATATATTTAGTTTCCATAGTCTATGAAAAACTGTTCACCTCCCAACATACTTTTAGTATTTTCCACTTTCTGTAGCTTTATTTATAATTTACTAGAGCTGACCTGAGAACCTCTTGAATATGTTAGGGTTATTCTAACTTGAGAATACTGAAAGAAATTAACATTTTATGGAAAAAAGGAGAGAACAGGCATCCCTGTGTTGGCAGCTGATTTATAGATAATACAAGAATTCACAATGGTTGACACGGAAAGGTAGGTCAAGTCAGGCTACATTACATTCTGTATAAAGCAGGAAGGTAGTCCCATTTCAAAATTAGTTTTGGGCCTCTGATAAGTCCCGACACCCCCGTCATTTGGTGTGCCCATAATCAACTATATACACGTCAAATATGGTAAAACCTAGTTGCAGTTCATTCTGAATGTTGCAAAATGCCCACAGGCACATACTAGCTAAATATCCATATTAATATTTTCTGTACCTTCTACTCACATGCCAGAAAGCTCACAGAAAGTAGTGCTGTAGGTGGATTATTAAGCTTGTTCAGGGGTTTGGTAGCCACAACCAAGCCAGCTTTACTGTGCCTTACTTTGCGGAGACAATGAGATTCCATGATGCACCAGCACTTAAATACATGGACGTCCTCCATGTACACATTTACACAAACCTTTAACAGCTGCCGATACTCTGGGCTCAATTGGTCAAAGAAGATATATTTATCACCAAACACACTGACACCGATAACAAATATACTGGTGATTAACCTAGCCCTTGTCCATGCAAAACCCCTCTCTTTCTGCTTGGCACCAGCTGTGAAATTTTCCTAACAAGCTTGTGTTTTCTCTCGAGGCTTGGAGGCCTAGCCAACATCGCCTGCTGATCTTGGTAACCAGCGGCTAAGAAATAAACATAACACACCTTCCATTTATCAAAGGGGCGATAGATAGGAATGTAAAACATAACAAAGGCTAAAAGATAAATGTACACATTAGGAATTCCAAGTGAGTATGTTACTATTTGAGCAACTGCTTCCTTCAACCTGAAGGCAACCCACACCATATGGACGACAATGATCGTTTGGCTAAAGTGGAGGCCTATGCATCAGCTTTTCTTTGCTCAGTTGGAATAAAAGCACAACAGAACTAAAACAAGTTGTAAGTATGGAGGTTGAAGATAGCTATGCTTTAGACTTTTGCTCAGAACCCTCAAAACAATTTGGATTAAGAACCAACATTTTAATAAGGCCTGGGTTGCAAATGGTGAGCCTATCCTTTCATCCTTTAAATGTAAACCAGGAAGTTTCCCTCTATATCGTTTTTCCAACATCATAAGTTTCTGCTGTTTATCTAAAAAGAAATAAGGGAGAAAAAGTTCATTGACGGTTAAAAACACATGTACCAGTATGTACCGTACCAGGGCGGAAAACAAAATGGCTATGACAATTGAGCTGCCACTAACGATTATTTTCATTATCCATTAATCTGCCGATGAGTTGTTTTGTCCATAAAATGTCAGAAAACGCTGAAAAATGTCCGTCGCCGTTTCCCAAAGCCCGAGGCGACGACGTCCGCAAACGTCTTGTATTGTCCACAACCCAAAAAATATTCAGTTTAGTGTCACACAGGACTAAAGAAACCAGGAAATATTCACATTTAAGAAGCTGGAATCAGAAAAATTGGAAAAATATCTTCTTA
The DNA here is from genome assembly GCA_900302355.1 of Cyttopsis rosea. Taxonomy (NCBI): domain Eukaryota; kingdom Metazoa; phylum Chordata; class Actinopteri; order Zeiformes; family Parazenidae; genus Cyttopsis; species Cyttopsis rosea. The sequence goes on from OMKR01000071.1 coordinate 18,270, forward strand.
ACGACTCGAAACGATTATCAAAATAGTTGGCAATTAATTTAATAGTTTTAGCGATTATTCCATTAATCGACTAATCGTAACAGCTCTAATTGGGCCGGGGTTGCAAATGGTGAGCCTATGCTTTTGTCCTTTAAATGTAAACCGGGAAGTTTCCTTCTATATAGTTTTCTCAGTGTTCATAAGTTTTTGATGTTTATCTAAAAATAAATACAAAAATATATATAATAACGTCTTAATGACTTAAAAACACCTGTACCAGTAGCAGGATGTCAGTAACAGGGTGGAAAACAAAATGGCTATGACAATACTCAAATTCGCAGAGAATTCAAAGTTAAACGATCTTGTTTGGGGCGTTTTATTATAAAAGGGTCGGTTTCTAATTCCAACCCCAACTCCACACGATTCATTTTGATGAAAATTAAAAAATGCCGGCTGTCAGGCTAAACCTGTCAAATGTTCCTGGTTAGGACCTGGCCGCCCGGCTCCAACTCCCGAGAGCTCCCCTGGCTCCCTCGGCGTCAGCTGAGACGCTGGGAACCGGCAGAGCTGAAGAACCGAATGGGATCCTTCTGGACGCCGACGCTTGTTGTTTTCAAAGAAAAAAAAAAACAGTCAATTTACGAGCGAACCGACCGACGTGCGCGCAGGTCGCCGCCACGACCAGGAGTCAGCAGCCCGGGTTACCGCTGAAATGGTCGCGTTTATACACACGCATTTTGGTTCGTGGAGCCCGTGCAAACACCGCCCGGGCTCCTAACGATCCCACCCCTGGACATGACACCCGAGCCCGGTTGACACGGGTACGACGTGCTCGGTATGGTATCTATGTGCGGCCTCCTCGGAGGAGGAGGACTGAGATTAGCAAGACCGTTCCGAGCGTTAGCCAGCTCGGCAGCTAGCACCTGCTCTTGCACCTTAATGACCCTAAACACCGACACAGCTCAATGACTGGTGCGTTTCACGCCGGCTCGCCGAGGTCGCCGGACGCGCGTCCGAGCGCGTTTGTTGTCACTTAGATCGGGCGCCGTTCGGTTAATTTGCAACTCAACTTCCGACAATAGACGGAACAAAACGGCTAATAGCCATTTTAGCCACGTTACACTAGCCCTGCCAGGCTAGCGACGCGGACCTGTTAGCCGTGTCAGCTAGCCTTTAGCTTTAGCCGCTGACAGCCCGGTGCGCTCGCCGGGCTGCGACTTCCCGTGCAAAGTTGTCACCGCGATTCGACACAAACGACAACCGACGCGCTCGCGTATCGCGCCGTGTTCCGACGCCGTCTCGGGCGTTCTCCCCGCGGTGTACTTACTAGCCGCGGTGACACCAGAGAGTGGCTGGGATCTTCTCTATTAGCAACGGAGGGAGGAACAGAGCAGACATTCAAAATGGCGGCGGCCCCAGCCTCAGCACGTCCACCGCAGGCGGAAGGTTACGCCGGGGCGTCCCGGTGGTTCGTCCGCCGGGCGAGTGCTGGGTGGTTCGACTCTTTTTTTCTTTTTTTCCAGATTCGGTTCCTGATGAAGTGACTCGGTAAAAAAAAATGTTCTGACTCAAGGAAGGCCTTCCGGTGGACGGCGGACGAGAAGAGTCATTCGGTTCTATCAGTTGTTTATTAAGGACATTTTTACCCTAATTTCTCTGTCAACATCATTTATTTTGGTGGAATGCAAAGTGGAAATCAATCACATGCATTGATCCTCCATTCTTGCAGCCATGGTCGGAGGACCTCTGTGGGCCAGAGGCTCCACAGTATTCAATATACTGTATATAGCCTATAATAGAATGAAAATACCAATAATCCATAATAACATAAGGGCTTCTCTCAGTCAAAACCGGATGATCGGCTATCGATCAGTCTCAGTGAACAGATCCCGGCGATCTATAAAGACGCGTCCCAAGTAGAGCTGCAGCGATTAGTCGATTAATCGATTAGTCGCCAACTATTAAATCGATCGCCAACTATTTCGAAAATCGATGAATCGCTTTGAATCTTTTTTTTTTTTTTTAAGATGAAGATTCCCAAATTCTCTGATTCTGGCTTCTTAAATGTGAATATTTTCTGGTTTCTTTAGTCCTGTGTGACAGTAAACGGAATATCTTTGGGTTGTGGACAAAACAAGATGTTTGAGGACGTCACCTCGGGCAGCGATCGACATTTTCCAGAGATTTTATGGACAAAACAACTGATCGATTAATCGAGAAAATAATCGATTATCGATAATCGGTAGATAATGAAAATAATCGTTAGTTGCAGCTCTAGTCCTAAGCAATATCCATAAATATGTCCATAATAAAGCTAAATAATGTCATTGTCACACCTGCTTGGAGATGAATGCAAATTATTTTTACTTAGGCTGTGTGTAGAGTTAACTAACTGCACATACAACACAACTCATTTACGGAGCCTAAAGGCGTAGAGAGGTGCAGGAGATACGTCCCCCTCAATATTTAGAACACGTGCATTTGCCCCCCCCCCCCCCAATAAAAACATGAAAGAAGCTTTACTTTACAGAAATAAAGACATTTCCACCATAAATTGCCAGAACTGGCACAAATTGGTGCATAAAAATTAACCAGAATGCAGGAAATGAAGTGTTTGACCCCCAGACCCCCACTTAATGTGCCTGCATGTCTTCTTCTTATTAGTAGTAGTAAATAGTCTTATATTTTATATAGTATAATATTGACCATTTACTCATTTTTAATCAGTCGCTGTAATATATAATATATACTATTGACCATTTACTCATTTTTTATCATTGTCATTGTAATATATAATATATAATATTGACTATTTACTCATTTTAATCATTGTGGTTGTAATATATAATATTGTTTATTTACTCATTTTTAATCATTGGTTGTAATATAGAATATTGACCATTTGGTTGCAATATATAATATTGACCATTGGGTTGCAATATAGAATATTGACCATTTGGTTGCAATATATAATATTGACCATTTGGTTGCAATATATAATATTGACCATTGGGTTGCAATATAGAATATTGACCATTTGGTTGCAATATAGAATATTGACCATTTGGTTGCAATATATAATATTGACCATTGGGTTGCAATATAGAATATTGACCATTTGGTTGCAATATAGAATATTGACCATTTGGTTGCAATATATAATATTGACCATTGGGTTGCAATATAGAATATTGACCATTTGGTTGCAATATAGAATATTGACCATTTGGTTGCAATATAGAATATTGACCATTTGGTTGCAATATAGAATATTGACCATTGGGTTGCAATATAGAATATTGACCATTGGGTTGCAATATATAATATTGACCATTTGGTTGCAATATGCCAATGACTCTGAAACGAACAAATCTTTCGCCGATTCATTTGAAACATCGGTTCGCGGCGGACGGATCGTTCGGGAGGCTCGCGTCGCTGCTTCCCTCAGATCTGGAACTTTTCTGTTCCAGCAGCTTCATCGCAGGGTCCCGCCGCTCCCTCCGAGACCTCCGCTTGATATGCGGGATCGCATCGGACAACATGGGTAACGATCTTATTCTCCTTTATCGAGCGACCGTCACGGTTCGCCTCGTTGTTGGAAACCGGCTGTGAATCGGAATCGCGCCGCCTGAAACGATCTGGGCTAACGCGAGCTTAGCCGATCCACTTGGCACGTATTTAACGGCGGCGGCGGAACGCGTCGTTGTGAATATAACGTGCGTCTCATGTGTAAAACAAATAGGATAAAAGCCCGGACTTGGCCCGGGCGCGGCCGCCGTGTTG
>OMKR01000079.1:0-21256 GCA_900302355.1 Cyttopsis rosea
CTTTGGCAGGGCGGCGTTTACGTACACACTCCATTTAGTTCACTCAGACATGTCACAGCGTCCATTAATCACAGGCTGTTTTTTAACTTCCAGAAACACTAGCGCTCTGCTAGTCCCCCCCACCCAACAAACACACACACACACGGCCCAGGATCTCAACTCGTTAGGGGGTTGGTAATAATAAAAAAAGAGAAACATTTTATTTCATTTCGTAATGGTCTGCGGCATGTGCAATGGAGAACATAAAAAAATGTTGTTAAAATAAAATAAACCACATTTTTTTAAATATTTATAATAAATATTTATATATTTTTAAATAATATAAGAAATATTGCGTTGCGTGACATTCTTAACCTTGGGGTCGCGACGCCACGTAGGGTCAAACTTGTTATCCAAGCGGCATGATGGAGCTTGTGTTTGGCTTTGCCATTGCCTGGCTACCTGTTGTATCCTACAGGTGTACCTGAACATGTACCTGTTCTGTGTGTTGCCCTGATTGTTCTTTGGTGACTTGCTGCTCGGGTGTAAGATCCCCAGACTCTCCTGTTCATCAGAGCATCTATGGTGGTTCCACACCATAGATTAGTTTCCCACAATCCTCGTTGCCCCCATTTGTGCCAGTGGCCCGTAATGGTTCCCAGCACCGAAGTTCTCGCAAATACCGGAGGAGGAGCGGGAGGAGAAGTTCGATATGTTTCCCCTTGGACAGATAATAAGGCACTTTAAATGTATCTCCTATCACTGCTAAGCAGATGATATTAAATTATACATCTCCTTTAAACCTCAAAACATAACTAAATTGTTAGTTTTTATATAACTGCCTAAACGCAATAAAAACTGGATGGCAGATAATTTATTACAGCAAAATGCAGACAAAACAGCAAATTTCTGCTCTTTCTAGTCTTGTCCCTAAGGTAAGGGATGGTCTTGTTTAAGTCCTTGTTTAAATCCTCCATAAGTAATCTAGGTGTCACTATGGACCAGGCTCTTACTCTGGCCCATGTCAAGTATCTGATTCGCTCCAGCTGAGAAACATTGCAAAGCTCAGGAACATTGTTTCTCAAACGGAGATGGAAATGTTAATTCATTGCTGCTGCTAAACTCTCTCCAAAAGGTCTCATGTGACACCGATTCTGATTGCTCTTCACTGCCTCCCCATTAAATTCAGAATGCAATTCAAAGTTCTTGTGATCACCTATAGAGCTCTGCATGGTCAGGCACCTTACATTAGAGATCTACTGCAGCCCTATGTCACCAATAGGTCTCTAAGATCCTCTGATCAGGTTTTGCTGGTTGTTCCTAAATCTAGACTAAAAACTAAAGGAGACTGTACTTTTGAGGTTGTGGCTCCTAAACTTTGGATCTCTCTCCTTTTGGACTTAAGATCTGTGGACACTGTGATCACCTTTAAAAAGTAGCTCAAGACCCATTTGTTTAGACTTGCCTTTGTGTAATTTTTCTATTTTTATTTATTTATGTTTTTTTATTGTATTTTTTGTATGTTTGTGCTAACTTCCTCCTCCTCGTCTCTGCTCTTGAAAGGTAAGTAATACTTACTTACTTACTTCCTTACACAGGGTTATTAATAAAATATAAAAAATATTGGTAAATTGTGAAATATGTTTGAAATGTATCATAATTTCTATATTATGCATTTGGACCTCCCTCCATGCTATTGCAGATAATAGAAGTATATACAGTATACTATACTAAAATTCACACAAAACAATTGCCTAATAGTTTTGAGAATAAAGTAAGAAAGGTTCTTATTCAGGATAAGATAAGATAACATGAGAAATCTGTTGCTTATAGGCATAAAGGTGAATTGTAATGCATAAAATTAATGGTCCTGGCCACAAATTTAGAAATAAAGGAATTCCTACTGCAGAATTTTGGAACCAGAAAATGGGGTCAAAAAAGTTTTGAACCCTAGAACTGTACTGTGACTCACAGGATATGTTACAGTGGCCCCTTTGTCACATTGACAATCTGGAAAATGAATGCAAAAAAATTGGACACATTTTATCACAAATATAGCTTAAACTCACATAATACACATAGAAATGCTTCCACGTACATTCGTCAGATGTCAGTGGATGTCACATGAATTTTCAAGCTGTATTAATATAAATTCAAGGAAATTATTAGATTGGAAGTATTTAGCAAGCCTCACATTACAGGGAATCTTCTGGTTCATTTCATTAACAAAAATATTGTGAAATATTGCAGCTTAAAAAGAAAATTAAAATACAGGTAAAAGATGAAAAAACATCCCTTGAGTAATTTCTCAACATTTATTTTTGCTTTTCATCCCCTGAATCATGAGTCAGTTCTCACTGGAAACAATAAGTCTGCATTTTCATATTTTTTTCTTCATTTTAAACAGCTGCACTTGTAACCCAACACCTTCCCATTCGCTCTCAATTATCCCTCAATCAGAAACAGAATGAGATGAATGTGGACATTCCTCAGACTTTATACAAGTAGACTAGTCTTCAAATAGCCCACTGACATAAGCATGAACAGAATGATTTATTTCAGCCATTAGAAACCATTTTGCTGATCTTCTCTTCGCTGATCGTCTGCAAAGCGCGTTATCTTTCCGCAATGCTTGTTCCGCCATTGTGTTTTAGTCAAGAGCACAACCTTTCTGGGGTTCAACCATTTACTTCGCTTATTGCGCACATTGACCAAGATATGGCGGCAGAGGTTTAGAATATTATGGATCAATGCCAGTCAGTCCCACTGTTGCTTGGATGGCTACTGAGATTTCAAGCTGTCAAAACAGGCAGTCAGCACTAGACCTGTCAATCTCTACTCGATCCCACCCCCTGAACTATACCGCCGAACTGGTTTGATTTTAATTTGCGCATGTATGGACAACCATTAAGCTATGAACTGGCATTGCAAAACCCCTCTGCATTCATTAATCACTTTGAACAGCCTCTGTTAATATGGTTCAATAGTTTATTAAGTCTACAAATGTCCCACTAAAATATTTTGTTGCCAATATGACTTTTGGCACAAATGTAATTGTAAAATTTCCAGAAATGAAGACATTCAAATGGCTTCTTGCATGTTTCCAAACACATGCACATTTAGATTGTACCAAAAAACAAACTCACGTATGAAAAGGAAAAAGGATAAATTTATCCTACCACCTTTGTTTGTTGCTCATTCATTTTAGGTACAATCACTTTTGGTGGAGAAAAGGTGAAGCGTTTCAAAATTTTCAAAAAGCAGATTTAACATATTTTTTCGAGGCTTATATGTTGGGCTGCGTTGGACTGCATTTAAGCACAGTGAGATACTGCAGCAGAGTGGTAAGTTTTATCGTAAAGCATTCAAGTGAGGTTGTGCTATAAACATCCAAACCAACATTTTAATAAAAACTGGGTTGAAAAATAGCAAGTATATTCTTTAACCAATGTTATCTTCACAAGTCAACAAGTTGTAGTTACTAGAGTACTACCTCAATGAGGATTTGAATTCAACTTGCAACTGTGTTACACTGTTTCTTACACTGTACAAACATGAGTAGTTAGAGCACTGTGGATAAATCTGTGGTCTATGCGTGATTATGTGTGTGTGAGTGTCATGGCTGCTTATTAAGGGAGACAACTTCCCCAGGACAACAGTCAGATGCGATTGCACTGATCAAACCTTCCCCCAGAGTGCCGCTGTCGCCATTAGCCGGACAGCTGTGATTAATGCCCGCGGACCCGCGACCCCTGACCCCGGCGGTGTTTGCTTTGCGACCTCCAGGCACTCGGTACCTACAAGTTCCCAGCCTTTCTCGCTCGCTCAACCTCGGCTTGAGATTCTACGTTGGCCCACACCGTTTTAACCTTGTCCAAAAGAAAAGAATATTGGAAAAGAAAAAAAAAGAAGTTATGTTTCTGGTACTCACATCCAAGAGAGCCAGATGTTGGATGCTGCTAAGCTCGTCTCCTTCTCCTAGTAGACCACTTTGGCACAGATCCAGGCTATCACTCGAAAGGCGATTCCTGTTCCTGAAAATCTAGTTTGTTATCATGATATTGAAAAAAAGTGTCAAATAGTGAAGGAATTCAAAAATTCATAAATTGGGGTGAGAACATTTCAGAGATAAGATTTCTTAAAACAATTTTGCTGGAAATTATCTTACGGTCCAATGAAATAGTACACAAAATATTTGTACACTTAGAATAAGGAAAGATTTTCTTCTTTTAGATTTAGAAGGGAGAGCATCAAAACTAGTCAAAAATGTCCTGACCCTATCCTGCAGCGAGCTTTCCCTTACAGAACCAAACAAATATTCCATCACCTGTATGATGTCAGTGGTATTCTTTGCTACATTTTATTACACTCCACGAACTACTGCTTACTTTATTTCTGTTTTCATGTCAAATCATGGTGCCACAATCTATGAATACCACCCCCAACCCCCCACAACCCCCTTCCCTTCCTTCTGAACTTTCCGGCCATTCCCCAGGACTGAGGTGGGATTCTTTTCGATGCCGTGTGTACCCCAAGCCAGAGTGTTTGTCTTGCCCTGCATTTACCCGCCTGGGAAAATATTTTCCTCCCTTCGCTCCATCTCCAAAATGGTATCAGCATTGCCTCGGCCCTTGAAGAGTAAACATCAACATCCAGTGATATAGGCACGGCTGTTTGGGCATCAGGTGGGGGGTAAATTGGGGGTCTTGGTGGGGTTTTGCAGAGTGACGGGCAAATACGGGTAAACACTCACCCCCTTTCCTCAGAACTGCCTCCAGGGACTCAGTCAAGTGTCCGTTTAGGCTAAGTGAAGGTGAAGCACGTCGCTGGCAGTTCCGCTCAAACACAAGCCTCCGCTTTGGGAGTACCCAAGGGCCCCCGGTTCACAAGTTCATTGGCTCCCTCAGAAACTTCTGTCACGTGCCACACGTCTTCCCATGGTTGCAGGGGGACAAGGGGACGATCAAGTCATTGCCCGATTATTCGCATGTGCCCTTGTTGCGCCTGTATTCCGCATCGCCATTCTGTGTAAAACGTAAACGGAACACCATGGGGGGGCAGAGTTGATCCGCCTCTGATCTGGCAGCGGAGGTAGTAAATGAGGTGAAACAGAGCGCCGTCTGTGTAAAAGGCACAGCCGGAATGCCGGGACAGGGGAGTGACGTTTTGATGACGTTTTGAAGTTTTCAAAACAGGAAACACAGGAAAAAAAACTCCAGGGGCACGGTGAAGCTGCAGCTCCGCACCAGCCTCACCTTTACAGAGAAGTTCCATATGGAGTCCCAGACCCAATAAACCTAACCCAATGTTATTAAATCAATGTGATCATTTTCAACCTGTCCTCTGCCTCCGGAGAAGGAAGGAACTTACTCCACCTTTCTCCATCTCTCCCTGTCTGCGTGCCCCATCAGTCCATGGTGGCGGTGCACTGCAGGCTCACAGCTCCACTGTCAGCACCGTCCTCACCCGAGTCTACAGGGTCACTTAAATTAAATAATTTTAAAAAATATGTATATTTAATCAGTGTGATCATTTTCAACCTGTCTTTCTGGCCGACGCTGTTGTGTTACATGTCACATGTCACGCCCCGCAATTACACTGTCGAAAACCACACACTGGTTTAAGTGTGTTTCCTAAGAGCCTACCTATTATAAAATTTACAATAAAAAACGATATCTTACTCTGTGACTTGATGTAACTTAACAATGTCAACTGTTCTAATTGGAAGCTTTGCTTAATTTGACTGAAATACAATCATTCACTACTCTTGTGTGTGACTGAAAAATGTATTTAGTCCAAGTCCCATTGGCTAAAAGCGTCAGCGAAATGCCGAAATGCAAATGGAAGGATTAACCCTTGTGTAGTCTTAACATTCTGTATACTCCCCTTGTCCCTTAGGTTAGGACAAGGGGAGTATACACGCCTTCACTAAACCCCTAAAATAAAGCAGCTTAATTGAATTTTAAACCCCAAATCTATTTTGCATTTAGAAACAACCTGTCATTCATCACAAACGTTTCCCTCTTCACAGTGCACAAAGACTGCATTTAATCAGTGGACACCACTCATTTTTATTACAACACACCTGTCAAAATTGTATTCTTTACTAAAGTAGAGTTTTGTCTGAGTGCAATCAGTAGCACACATAATCTCTGTGTGTGTGTGTGTGTGTGTGTGTGTGTGTGTGTGTGTGTGTGTGTGTGTGTGTGTGTGTGTGTGTGTGTCTTTGTGTGGTTTTTGTGGTGTGTAAATTATTTTATAACTGCCGGGTCAAAAATGACCAAAATGACAATTGTTGTACCCTGGTGGTGTACAGCTTTCATTGAAATATGAACAAAGGCAATGTTTCACTTTTTCTAATGTTTGGGTCACTCTAGGAAAAGTCATCAAATTTCAAGTTGAAAAAATATAATTTTGGGGATTTTCTCTGCTGTTAAACATAGTGGCGGGTCATTTTTGACAACACAAGGGTTAAGTAAGGTTTGTGTTTGACAACATAGTATCTTTCTAGGATATTAATTGTGATTAATATCATGAAATTATTATTTATTGTTTATTTTTTAAGTTTGATCTAAAAAAGAAATTGGGCCAAATAGAAGGCAAATCAAATAATTAATATAAGGATTTTGCTGTTGTTGCATTCTTTCTAGTAACTTGTCCAGTTTCTACTGTATAAAGGCGCACAAATATGTGCACACACAGACATGCACGCACATATACACCAATTGCCATGCCAGGTCCCTGAAAAGTCTCTTCAAGGTGCAGTTTGTAGAATTTAGCGGTATTTTGCGGAACGGACTTGGCAGAAATGGAATATAATATTCATAAGTATGCATTTATTAGTGTATAATCTTGTTGAATCGTTGTGTTTTCGTTACCTTAATATGAGCCATTTATATCTCCATGGGGGCTGGAGCCCCTTCCACGGACACCACCATGTTGCACTGCCATGTTTCTACAGTAGCCCAGAACGCACAAACCAAACACTGGCTCTAGAGAGGGACTTTCACATTGTTTGCGAGTTTCACAGCCACCATAGATTCTCCTCCACGGAGGGGAATTCAATTGGTTGCAATCTGCAACCTCACCGCTAGTGGCCGCTAATAGTTGCAAAATTCTACACACTACTACTTTAAGATGCCCACAGACTACACAACTTTCAACATCCTGACGTCGCTGGGGTGTTCATACTACTTTTTCTTAAATTAAGTTCAAACTACATGCAAGACCTGACAAGAAGGTATTTTTCCACAAAAAAAATTAATGGAGCGTTCAAAATGAAGAAAGATTTGCTGTTGTAGTTGCGTGTCTGCTCATTTCTTTTGTCCCGACAAAAGAAAAAAAGGACATTACGTAGATTTGGAGGAGCTGTAGCAGGTGATGCTACAGCTCACCTCTCTCTCACTCCCTCTCCATCTTTCTCTCAGTCTCCCTACTGTATAGTGGATGACAGTTATAATGTGTGCGTGTGCGTTCACATGTGAAAGCATGTGCAGAAAAAGGTTGTTCTCATCAACGATCGGATTTGTTATAAGGACAGCTGCAGGTAAACAGACATAGATGGGGATAAAGTTAAATCGTGCTGGAAAGAGAGAACGAGGAACTTGCCGGTGAGCTCAGATGCATCAAATCCCTCTCCACTATATCTTGTCATACCACCGCATTTGCATCTGGTTTGTCTCAAGTTCCTTTTCCACTGATCCTTCCAGTTACAGCGCACGTCTGCAGACGGCGAAACCGACCGCAACGTGCCTTTTGAACCATGTTTTTACAGGGCCCTTGGGCAGACATTGAGGTATTTCAGGGTTGGGGGGGGTTATTCATCTAAATTGTATCTGCGAGCGCGACCGAAAATCCCCACAAAGGAAAAAGCTAATGGAGCATCGGATTGAGTGCGGGGGTGCGGTACAGAGAGAGGTGCACAACCCTCCACTTTCAATGCAAATGTACCATGGAGACGTCCCTTGCCAACTCTGCAACACAGAGATTGAGATTAACAGGAGACAGAGTAGGGTAAAATATTGAGAAATGTCTGCATAACATACAACCACACATTTGCATCTGCTACCCTAATTCTACCTTAACTCCTCAAAGAAGTAAAGGGGTACTTAAACTTTTTTATTTCAGGTCCGCTCAAGAACCTTTGTTTTTAACCTGTGCTGTCAGTGAGCTCACACAACTAATCATCATTGCTTCTCCAAGAGGTGGATAATCACCACAAGCAAAACAAATAAGCAAAGAAACAAACAACAACATGTACTCGACAAAACATAAACATAGAAACATAGAGACAGAAGACAACATGTATTTGACAAAACATAATTAGACAGCAGTAACAGCAATTACATGGTCTCTTCCTGTGACAATTATAGCAATAAGAAAAAGACGTGATCAAGAGGGTGTTCAGGTGAGTGTGTGAGGCAGATGCTGGCAGTGTGTGTATGCATGTGTCCACCTGTGTGTGTGTGATGTGTCCACCCGTGAGTGCATCATATAGTAGTGCCTCCAAGCAGCGGAATGGCCTTATAGCTTCGGCTGCAAAAACATTCCGAGCCAAGAGCACCGCAGCCACAAAAGAACCTCAAACACACAGAGAAGCAGAGAACCCACAGAGCAACACGGACACACCAGGGTGCACAAAGCTGTCCCCAAAGGCACAGGGCTGGCGGGGCCCCCATGCACCCACTCCCCATGCGCCCGCAATACCACAACCGGCAAGATGCCCCACCCATCTACAAGCACGAGCACATACCCACGCAACCGACACTTGGCACAGGGTACCTCGACAGCAACCCCCCCACCCTTCATGGACAGAGCCCTGCCAACACCCGCTTGTGAATCTTGTATGAATCACTTATGAATGAAAGTCCAGAACAATGCCAGCTACAGTAAATGCAACGACATCAAAGTCAATATCTTATCTAGAACTATTTTTAACAGTGCAGTTTGATGGCTTTAATCTATGAGAGACCTAGCACTTTTTGGCACATGCAACCAATGCTTTTGACCTTTTTTGCACAAAACCATACATCCGTACATATTCAAGTGCCTTAGACAATTCTAGTATAGCACAATACGTGGCCTAACTAAGGAACATATAATTGTTTATAAAATGAAGGTGTAAAGTAGACACCTGTGACAGTCGTTGCAAAAACAGGTCCTGTGTCGTACACTGTAGAAATCAGTAATCATCTCATCTGGAGAACACATCGATCAATTGCTCCACACTTCTGCTTCCCGTGATGACTCACCTCAGCCAACATCCCATGATCCATCACTGGAAGAACCCCAGAAGCAACCTTCAGGAATGGACACTGGACAATGTTCCAGGCACACCTAGACCTGCTCAGGTGCGTACCCCAGGCACCACTCCTCCCAGACCAGGACTCACAGTCCCCACCACAAAACAATGTGACTGACTTACCTTCAAGTCGTACTTACCCCAGAAGAGACAGACAACCTCTTGATAGACTGTCCTTGTAGTCTAAAGACTAAGCCTTGACATTGGGGCAGAATAATCCCCAAGCTTCAGTCTGGGAATTTAGGTAGTCTACTCTCCTAGTTCAGGTAAAAGTTCTCAAGAAACGTTAGTTAAAAGTTAATTATAGAAGAGAAATACTGAGACAGTGAAATGTTTTACTTTTGTTAAGGGAACATCAAAAGTAAAGGCGGAGGGATATGATATGTATTGACTGCCTAAATTTGTCCCTTTTGAGATACCATCACGCCCCCTTGTATTACATGCATACGTCATCGTAATCCTCAATCCTGGGTTTGCAACTAAATACTAAACAAAATCAGGTTTTGTGACATTTTGCATTACAAAGAGGCAACAATGCATAATTATAAAATGTAAACATGTATAGCGTTGACCTCCGAAGAGCATGGGTGGTGGCACCCCTATCCCTCCATCCCACCAAAGAATTTAAATAAATAAATAAATATAGCTGCAAGCAGCAATGCATAGGGTCCAGGTTAGTCAGTGTGACATGTGTGACATGTGGGTCTTGGATCATATCTCTTTCATCTGTGCAGCAAACTCATGATTATTGAATCTTAGATATAAAACATTTAATTCATAAATTAATCTGAATTAAAACCATCCAGAGCCGGTTGCCTTTACCCTGTGATCCTGTCATAGTTTTCATTCTGTTCCAGGCTCTCTTTAGGTTGTTACTGCTGAGCTCTATCTCAATCTTATCCTTGTACCTCAGTATAGTCTTTTTTTTATTTCAGCCCTCAACTCCTTCTTTGATTCCCTCTCTGTGTTGACATCACCATTATTAAAAAGCACTTTTCCTTTTCCATTTTTCCTTTCATCTGCAGTTGATGTACAAGCATACCCCCCGTCCACAAGTCAAGTCAAGTCAATTTTATTTATATAGCCCTTAAGAGTTCTGTGTTATCTCACTGTCCTAATCCAGCCAGAGAGGAGCCCCAAAGCCACTAATATCCAAAGTCTAGTCCGTGTCCAAGTCAGTGAGCCAGGTTTCGGTGAATGCCATAAGACAGGCATCCCTATAATCATGTAGATGGTTGACATTTCCTTGTAGGTCATCAATCTTGTTCCTCAGGGATTGAACATTAAGCTGTTGCTTCCCAATGTATTGACGCACATCGCCTTTCTTTCCTCGTTTCTGGTTAAGTTATAGAGTGCAACAGTGACTGCCTACTTTGGTTCCGGAAGTAAAAACCCCATTCATATTCTGAATCAAGGTTTTGATTATTATCCATAATGTCATAACCATCCAAGGTAGACTTACCACGAGCTATGAGATTGTGAAACAATGGTATAGTGTATATGCTCCTGTGGAAGCTACAAGTTTGTATGATATCAACCTTGTTTTAAGAAAAACATGTTTTACTTGTGATGTCGTGGAGAAGTACTACATTACCCAGAATGCTAGGATAACAGCGATGTCGCTGGTTGGTGGAGCTCGCTGAGATCGGCTCCACTGACGTCGGCTGTGATGTCACAACGTTGGCTAGTCAGTACTGCTACCACTGAACTCTATGATCGTTTACGTAAGCAACCATGATTTCAACACTATTATTAACAATAGAATCATGCTAAACTATCATTAGGATGGAAGTCGTTCGAGAGATATCATTCGCAATGTTTTGTGGGATGAGTAGTTCCTTAATAATTATGTACACAGTACCTTTTTTTCTGTTTTCAAAATTTGTTTTTGCTTAGAATCAAATGTTTTTTGGTCATGATTTATCTGGTAGTTGGTTGGCTTGGTCCCAGGCTTAAAACTCTTTATATAAGGACTTTCTAAAACGTCAATAGAGAAATTGAATGGGAAATTCACTTCTGGAACCAGAGCCATTCAAAAAAGCGGGAAGCCACTACGCTCTATTATCGGACCCAATAAAAATTTACTGGTTCAGGTTTTGATCCAAAGGATCGGACACACCGGGAACTTAGAACAAACTTTAAAACAACCATAAAAACAAACAAATGACACGGGGAACCCCTAACTGCTGGTCGCCGCACAAGCAGTGCCCCTCCCACTTCTGGCAAATCCCACACACTCGACAACCCTTCACCCGATCTGCTTTACCCTTGACAGGTGTATTGCTGGGGACCCAAGGACATGCAGTGTCGAATTTGGTGCAATTCGGACATGCGACATGCGTAATATTAATAAACTTTGAATAAACAGTGAACAGTGATGTTTTCAAGGCACTGTGACATCATAGCATCCAGCAGGGGGCAGGGATTGGAAACCTGCAAGCAGCAATACCGGAGGCCAAGCAACCGACCAGGCATGTTTTCAACGGGCACTGCACTAGTAATAATAATAATAATAATAATAATAATATCAGTCCAATAGCAGGGTTTAAATAAATGCCAACTTGTGGTGTACCAGGACATTTGCTCGCTCAGGACCTTGCACGGCTAGAATTCAAGAGTCCAGTTTCACTAACACTAGCCTGGTTATCCACACTCTCCGCTCTGTACGGTCTTTCTAATGCCCACAACCTCATTTTCCCTCCATTTCTCAAAGGTGTTTATGGAAAGCCTTGGCCATAAAAAAAAAAGAAAGAAAAAATGGGGCTGAAGAAACATTTGAAAAGTTAAGAGTTTGCCCTAATCAGATGCGAGCAGCCAGAACGCTTAAACTGAACTGTTATTCTTAGCGGTTTTGAGGGCAGCGGGCTTGTCATTTTTGCTGTGTTTATATTTCAGATTTTGAGCAATACATATATAACAAATTATGCACATCACCTTCTCATGTTAGACAGACCCTGGACGCTGGCAATGTAGCTGCAGTGGCTATAGGTCCTGCCAAGGCCTTAAAACCACTGGAAAAAGTGTGTGGGTCGAGCCATGGATTCAGTCCGGTCTTTGTAACATCAGCTGAAGATTTTTCTAGAACATGCCTCTAAAAAAAAGACCTTGTTGCATTCAGAGGACCTACCAAGTAGTATTCTTTCATGAAAAGCCTAAATAAGGCTTGGAATGAGATTAAGAACCAAGAAAAGCTATTTGCAAGCAATTTGCTTGCTTTTTTTTTTTTATACTGAGTTATATCAATGAAAGCAATATACTACTATTATTATCATTACATTAGCACACTTAATTTCTGATTTGGAAAGAACAACTGTGCTTCCCTTAGTGGCTTCGCTAATATTTCAAGTAGGAAACTAAGCCAAAGATTCTTTTACTATAAAGTACCCTCAGAAAATCACCCAGTGACTCCCAAACCACAGAGATTATTGAGAAATGACTTGGGTTTAGCTCTTCACGTGGTTCACATTTCCCTTTATGATTGAAGTGCAATGGAGCGTCTCTCCACATTTTGGTCCCGGAGTTTACCAAACTGTGGCTGAAATCTCTCTCGCTATTATCTAAACAAAAGTAAAGTGCTTCTTAGATCACAATGCAAAAGACACTGTGAACAACCTCCAACCCCCCAATCCCAGCCCCCACCTCACTGAAAATAAATTGCATGCATTCTGTCGTCATCTTCCAGTGATCACTGGGAAACACTGGGAAGCGGCAAGCATGTTAGCTTGCCGCTTCCCAGTGTTTCAACCAGATAACTGGGCTGTTTATCTGCTCTGCTGTAACTTCTCTTCGCGTTTTAAATACAGTTCCAATGGGGCAAACAAACAAACTGCAATTGGCACAGTAAATCAAAAGCATAACATTGGCTACTGTAGGTTGCCGATAGGAAGCGGTGTAACTTCCTGTTTCTAGTTTCTAGGCTTAAATGTTAATGTCTAGTCTATTTTTTTGAATATTTATTGAATTTAGGTACAGTGAGAAGCTACAGCAGATCACTCTGTTTCTCATTAGTAAAGTGTTCGGTGAGATTGTGCTGTGAACATATAAATGATGGGAACCGACATTTGAATAAGGCCTGGTTTGAAAAATGGCAAACCTGTTGTGGGGGACCAAGGGGCATGGATAAGCCGTGGCTGCAGACCGGCAGCATGGCTTCCTTCCCGCGGCCGCACAGCTGTCCCGAATCGGCTGAATCAGCACCTAAGCGGCGTTGATTGGTCCGATTCGGGGCTGGAACTTTCTTAATGTTGTGTCTGTTTTGCAGTGGGGATAGGCCGCACGCCAACGCAGACCTGAACGCCGCAGAGAACTGTTTTATGTTTTAGGTTATTCCTTTTGGCCCACAAGCCTTTGCTTTGAAAACCATTAAACACACGCTCGAATGGCGCTGTTTGCCCTCATCTCCATCTCCTCCGCCTTTAATCACCCCGGTATTGGCTGCACCACCACACCTGTCCTTTATTTACTTGTGTCAATTAACCAATTATTCTATGATTAGCTCCCAAAACATGAACTTTGATTAGTGAGACTTCAAATAGACAATAAATGATTATTAAAATCATAAGAAAATGAACACAATGCTACGGTATACTATGTGGTACCGCAAAGCTAGGCTGGAATTAATGAGGTGGAAAGTAACGAGGGCTTGAAAATAGGAAATCTTGTACTTTCCATTGCGCCAAACACTTTCTATGCCTTGTATATTTTCAAGACTAAATTGAGCAAGGCTATTATACGTTTAAACTGTGGACAATTTCAGACTCAGAGTAGTTTATTTGTTGATTAGGTACTGTGGTCTTAAATCAGTGTATTCTATTTAGGTGAGGTAAATCCGGTAAATTAAGGTAAATTAAGACATCTTGGTAGAGAGCAAGATGTCTTAATTAAGCATAATTAAAGACTTAACCTCCACACTCAGGAGGCCAACACAACTGTAATCATTCCATCACTCCCTTAAGCTCAATCAACCTGACTTTCATTCTTACAGGCCACTTCCAGTATTTCTAGCATATTTGTGTTTCTTTGGCACTGTCTATTCACTTTTTGACAAATAACTGATTTTAGCACCACAAGTTCAATATGTCAAATTCTTGTTAAAACAGTACTTTTTGATTGTGTTGTTTTGATCAATTGCATTGTCTTGTCATTAATTGTGTTGTTTTGTATCTCTTGTTGCTGTTTGTTGTTGTATGTGTTTCACTTGTGGTGATTATCCCCTTCCGGGAGAATCAATGAGGATTTGTTTATTTGATTAAAGCAAGTGTTCTTGACATTCCACAGCTCACCCAAAGGATGAAGCTATTGTAAGTGTTTTTTGATGACCATGAAATATTGGCATTGCGAGTTTGGGATTGTAACTCCACTTGCAAATTAACTCTGTCTGGGATGCAATGGCACAAAAATGCCCTCTATTGCGTGCCCTGCTGACAGCGCAGTTAAAGGTAAAAAAAATAACAGTACTTGTCAAAAAGTCATGTGTGAATATGCAATCTGACACTTCCACAATAAAAACACTTCACGTATGCCCTCCCTCTTGACTACACTCTATTGGCCACTAGTCTATCCACCTCAAAACCTTTGTCTTACTTTCACACTCCTTTATTGGTGCTAGCATTGGTGAGAATATGCGTAACCACACCGCCATTTTCCAAGAAAAACTGAGAAGAAAAACCAGGGCTGGTGGGACGGTGGTCTTTAAAGCCAATTCAAGTCACCATTTTTATTGAAAAACAAAGCAAAAAACATTTTATTTGTTAATTTTCTTATCCTTTATTCCTTTCAACAAATTGAAAAGAGAAGATGCGGCTCACAGAATTCCACAGGGGTAATGGGGGCACTCTGACAGTTTTATTATTGACAGTCTGAATCCCATCCCATAGAGGTGCGATGCCATTGTTCTGACAGCCCATTATTCCGCCTATTCATTTACTTTTTTTGTTTATCTCCAACACATAGGAATGAATTGTAAATTAATGGCAATATTATTGGCCAAATGGTTATCTACCTCTGTCCTCCATCAGCCATCTGACCGTGGCTTACCTGCTCACCTTTACTCATTCTCAACTAGAGGTGGATGCTCACGACACCAGACCAGACCAGAGCCCTCTAATAATTTTTTTTAATAATAATAATAATAACAATAATAATTATAATTATAATAATAGTGACTTCAAAGGCAAAACATTGTTGCCTTTAGCCAGAGCTTTTAATTACCATTCTTTATACTTTTATTAAAATCTCTCATTATCAAATGAAATACAATAGCGTGAGCTTTATTCACAGATCAGACCTCGGTTCCTCTTCTGATGTGCATTGATTGGGTCTCATAGTTAGATAACGCTTTAAATTATATTTTAAAGAATCAAAGCACATGACTAATTATTATGCAGAATGGCGACAGAACGGGGCAACGGAGGGAAGTTGGTCGGATATTACAGGCCTACGGTGGCTGACAAGGGCAAACCCACTACAACGGCACAAAACATCTCCAGTCGGAGAAATGCGCCGCAGGTTGACAAACTATGGCAATTCCACAACACAACGAAAACATGCTGCGGAAATCCAAAACAAATTCATAACTAGGAAACATGCTGCAAACACACAAACTACGAAAACAAATGCAAGAGAAAAATGCTGCATATCGAGAAAACACAACGGAAGTAGGGAGAGCGCTAAGTGGAACAGCTTGATTTTTGACCCGAGAGAGAGAACAGAGTGGGGAGAGAGGCTGATTCCCGAAATGAGGCACAGCTTCACAGACAGTACAGCGACCCATCGCTACATCCCCCTTGAAGAGTCCTTCCCTATCGAGCCCCATCCCCGCCGCATTGTGCTGGTGACAGCCACTCTGGACAGCACATCCGCAGTCACAATCTCTTTGCCGGGTACGGGTATGAGATATGGTGTAGGAAAATCTCCTCAGATGCATTTGTGTAGGCATTGGATGGGAGTTCATCAAGGTTCCTTGAGTCCAGCTGCGGGACCAGAGGTTTGTGGTCCGTCTTGATACAGAAATGTTTCCCGATGAGGAACTCCGCGAACACAGCCTCCTTCTCAATTTGGGCGTATCGTTGTTCGGTGCTGCTGAGAGCCCTCAAAGCATACGCCACTGGTTTCCACTCTGCATTGTCTCACCGCTGGAGGAGAACAGCTCCTATCCCGTAGGACGACGAATCAGCAGAGACCAGCAATTCAGTATTTGGATCACGCAGAGCTAGCCCTGGAGGAGTAGTCAGTTCCTGCTTTATGCTGTCAAAGGCTTGCTGCTGTTGTAACCCCCATTCCCACATGTTTGACTTTTTCGGCTAGGTGAGGTAGGAATTTCCCCAGGTGATTTGTCATCCCCGGAAAGCGTCTCACCTTACTGATGTTACTGGGCTCCTTCATGGCTCTCACAGTGCTAACCTTGTTGGGTCTGTGCTGACCCCCGATGCCTCAATGATCTGCGCCAGGAACTTTATCCTGTCCTTTGAGAACTTGCAGTTGTCATTCAGCCTCACCCCTACCTCCTGCAGTCATGACAGTGCCCTTCGCAGCCTCTTGTCGTGCTCCATCTGTGTGGCTCCCCAGATGAGCATGTCATCCATCTAACACAGAACACCTTCCAAGCCTTCCAGGATCTGCTGCATGTGTTTCTGAAAATGTTGTGGTTGCGGATGAGATGCCGAAGCACAGACGGTTGTAGCAGTACCGTGCGAATGGAGTGATGAACGTGGTTAGGAGAAGACTCCTTGGCGAATTGAATCTGCCAAAATCCAGCATTGACATCTAACTTCGAACACTTTGGCTTCAGCAAGCTGTCCTAGGGTGTTTTCTACTGAAGGGAGTGGGTGCCTCTCTCATCACTGATTTGTTCAGCTCGGTGAGGTCAGTGCATATTCTCACTCTCCTGCCTGTGCGCTTAGGCACTACCACCATGGGCACACACCACTCTGTGGGCTCCTCCACCTTTGAGATAACAACTGCTCCAGGCGATTCAGCTCCTCTTTAATCTTTGGTAGGAAAGGGAGGGACATGCGCCTGGCCATTGAGAGGGAAAAAGGCTTTGACCCCGACTTCGGTATAATGTTGCACTCACCCTCCATCTTTCCTAGCCCAGAGAAAAGCTTTGGGAACTCCTGTTTTATAGCCTCTTTGGAGTCCAGGCTGACGTCATCCAGTCTGGCGACCAGCTGCAGTGCTGTGGCAGCCGGCCAGCCTAGCAGCGGTGTGGTCAGCCCATCCATGACACAGACGTCCTCTTTTGTAGTTTTGTTTCTTTTGCTAAGAGTGGCTGTGAACTTGCCTTTCACTTTGAGAGGCCTCCTTCCGGGCCCATTCAGAATCCTTGTTGGCTTCTCCAGTCTGCTGAACTGACCCCGGAGATACAGCATTGTTGGGACTGCTGTCACATCTGTACCGGTGTCAATTTTGAACACTGTTTTGTTTGGATAGGCTATGCCCTCTCGTGTCCCTGCATCTTTTGCACTGTCTGTCCTGTGCTGTCTGTCTGGTCTGTGGTTTGGCAGCATTTCTTGCTGCTTTTTCACCTGTGCGCTTTGTTTGTGTCAGTTCAGGGTCCATTTGTAATTGTTATGACAAGCGTTTGTCTCTCAGACCCACCACAAACCTGTCCATCACCATCTCATTATGCAGAGCCATATATCCGCAGTGCTCTGCCAGGCAATGCAGTGCAGTAATGAAACAGTCAGCCGACTCGCCCATCTCTTGCCAATTAAACTTCGCCCTCTCAAAGATTACGTTCCTGTGAGCTACAAAGTGGGCCTCTAACTTCCCCTTGACATTCACGTACTCATTCACTTATACAAGGTTGAGGTGCAAGGAAACCTGTCCTCGGTCTTGTCCTGTCCTCAGCTGCCTCACCCATCATGTCGATTATGCGTTGACTTGATTTTCTGACATACAGGGACACATCGCTACACTCTGCTCTCTCGGGTCGAAAATCAAGCTGTTCCTCTTAGTGCTCTCCCTAGAGACCTGGAGATTTGTGTTGTGTTTTCTGGATATGCAGTGTTTTTTTCTTGCATTTGTTTTCATAGTTTGTGTGTTTTTGACTTTGCATCGTTTCTGTATTTGCATCATGTTTCCTGTAATATGTATTTGTTTTGGATTTCTGCAGCATGTTTCCGTTGGATTTCGTATGTGTTGTAGAATTGGCATAGTTTCTGAAGCTGCAGCGTGATTCTCCGACTGGAGATGTTTTGTGCCATTGTAGCATATTTGACCTTGTACCACCGTATTTTTTGGACTACGGAATAATGGGCTATTGGAACCATGGGCAGTCCCCCCATGGATAGACTGCATCAGAAAAATATACTTCAATCAAGCAAAGCACAGCAGTTTTTTCCAGTTCTCAAGAGAAAAAATGAGGAAATTTAAGGTTTTGTTGACACTGTTTTTACTGGTAAAAGTTTGAAATATATGAGGTTTCTGTTAACATATGTTCAGACCTCTTTAGCAAAACTTCTCATGTTTCATGAAAGCATCACATCATGTCATTATGTCAGTCATCATGAAAGAATAGTTTGACAGTGTTTTTGGATTACAGGCATCGTAAATGGAGGTCTACTGTATTATGGCTAGAAGAAGAAGAAGAAGAATCATTTATTTATCATACAACACAACACACGCATGCAGAGGGTGGTGACGACCCGACACACACAGACACGCAGGGAGTGGTGACGATGACATTTAGTCTCTTCATTTATCCCATCCTAGCCGTCCTTCCGCCAGGGGCAGCCAGGAGCAGTGGGGCAGCCCTCACTTCGTCGGCGCCCGGGGACCAATTCCAGGTGGTCCATGTCGTGGTCAGGGACAGGACAAGGGTGACTACATTGTTAAACCCCCAAACCGGGACCCTTACGTGTACCGCACGTTCATGCACAAGCACATGTATGCACTTTTGCACGCACCATAGGCATTTTCATCAGGATGATAAGAAAAAATGATGTTTTGTCTCCAAAAATCCATCAAAATATAGTTTATTTGAAAACTGTATAATAATACATAACACTCATAAAGACAAAGCACGAGGATTGCACTGGTGTAATATAATATAATTATTGATTGTCAGATACCTTTCAATACAAAAGGTACTGTATTTGTGCACAATCTAAATGTGGGCTAAATGGCTGTCACATTCTCTGCCACCAATTTTTTTTTAAACAAAGCAACATACAAATATCTTCGAATAGCCTATAAATAACTAAAATAACTTTTAAATATAAAAAAATAACATAAAAATAACTTTAACTTACATCTTCACAACGCAATTGCCACTGCTGGTCTCAATCAGTTTTTTGCTGCTCTCAACATTCCATAAGTTTCACAGAATCTAAACTTGAAAATGGCAAGATTCTGTCAGACAGAGCCACAAGCGTCAAGGCTAGCAACAGCCTTGACAACAACACATTGATTGATTGACACACATACAGACAAATCAGTGTTGAATTCAGATATGTGGTGCATTGTTTATGTTTTTTGATTGGGTTAGGTAATAATGAGTGGGACAGAACATGGGAAACATCATATTATTATGATTTTAAATGTGACAATTTGGTAGTGAATGTTGAAAACGGGGACATTTTAGTGTTTTACAGATATTTGTCGGGGCTCGGGACACCAAGCTTGAAACCAGAACAATCCTGGACAAACCGGGAAAATCCCGGACAAACAGGGAAAATCCTGGACAAACCGGGACGTCTGGTCACCGTAGCTATGGCTGCAACTTAATTCCAATCATTGTTTTGTATATAAGGGAGCGAAAGACAATGATAAGGTATGGTGCAAATGTGCCACCTGGCTATGTGGTCAACACAGAACTAATATTGTAGTATTGTATTGTAGTGTTTTCGTCTAGTTTAGTATTGTTGAACTAGGGCCATCAAGTTTGGCATAGTTGATGTAATTTCTTTAACGGTTGCTATTTGTCGCGAATTGTCCAATGTTACTGACTGATAGATCTTGAAATGCATGCGTTTTTTACTCCAGGGTGTACAATAGATGTTGTGTTGAGAAAACAAAATAATCATTGCAGCATATTTAGCTGAAATAATTTGATGCAACATTGTACAAAACTGACTCAATTATTTAAACAAAATCTGCTAGGGCCTCACATGCATTGGTGAACTGCCTACAAGAAACGGCAACAACAACAACTACGACAGGCAACCAAATGTAGAATGTTTTCCATTTTTGAACTTGAAAGACTGGTTTTGACCTTTAATGTACAAGAGGGGCGGCACGGTGGCTCAGTGGTTAACACTGTTGCCTCACAACCCTGGGTTCGATTCCCGCCTGGGGCACTGGGGCCTCAGGGGCCTTTCTGTGTGGAGTTTGCACGTTCTCCCCATGATCGCATGGGTCCCTGACCCTGACTAAAAAACATGCAGAACACTTCCTGTCCTGTCCCTGACCACAGCATGGACCCACCACCTGGAATTGGTCCCCGGGCGCCAACAAAGTGAGGGCTGCCCACTGCTCCTGGCTGCCCCTGGAGGAAGGACGGGGATAAAAGCAGAGACTATATCTCATCCTTCGCCACTCCTGCATGTGTGTGGTAAAATGTGTGATTAATAAATCATTCTTCTTCTAAGAGAGTGGTGTAATTTTCCATAGCATCAGCGTATATTTAAAACCTTTGTTCGGGTATTCTGTGTCACAGAGTTGTTGCCATATTTGGAGGTCCCGATATTATGTTCCGCGAAAGGTGGCTATACTTCTTCAACATGGCGACTGACGGCAAAATGTGCTTTCATTTATGTGCTTTATTCTTATTAGGGACAACCATTCAGTAATGGTGGGAAGCTGGAAAAAACTGCTCGATCGCACACTGGACATCCCAGCAGAACAAGGCAAGCTGACGTTTGTGACCAGCAACCACCCAATGCAGAGAAAACCACAATTTGCCTCGAGTTTGTATGGGCATGGTGGGTAATTTAAAAAAAAAAAACATAAGGGCAGGCTGTCAGTTGAATGTCT
>OMKR01000080.1:2430-22396 GCA_900302355.1 Cyttopsis rosea
GTCTGGTTCCGGAAGTGATTTTCCCATTCATTTTCTCCATTAACGTTTCAGAAAATCCTTCTATAAAGAGTTTTAAGCCTGGAACCAAGCCAACCAACTCAAGATGCATCGTGACCATAAAACATTTGACTAATAATTTTGAAAATGGAAGAAAAGGCAAAGGTACAAAATTATTAAGGATCTACTCATCCCATAAACCACTGCGAATGATACCTTTCCAACGACTTCCAACCTAACGATAGTTTAGCGCGCTTCTTCTTGAATTCAACCGTTGTCATCATATAGTGTTTATATTGTTAATAATAGTGTTGTAATCTTGGCTGCTCCTTGGTAAATGTAACGTAAACGATCATTGGCAGCAGTGAAGTTACTAGCCGACGTCGTGACGTCACTGCCAACGTCGGCGAGCTCCACCGATCGGAGACGTCGCTGGTGCCCTTTAGGATTGTGGGTAGTGTAGTACTTCTCCACGACATCGCAAATAAAACACGTTTTTCTTAAAACAAGGTTGATATCGTACAGACTTGTGGCTTCTACAGGAGCGTACACCATCGTTTCATAGTCTCCTAGCTCGTGGTCAGTCTACCTTGGATGGTTACGACATTATGGATCATAATAGTATGAATGGGGTTTTTACTTCCGGAACCAAAGTTGCGCTCTATACGTTCATCCCCAATATTCTTTCACGCCCATACAAGTCACTCATATCACTCTGTGCAGTGAAATTCCCCCCCAACCCCCCCGCCACGCAGCGTATGTTCCCCGTCTCAACCATCATGAATCACCTCACTATCTCACTGTCTATCTCACTGTGTGATTTCTGAGAGCTTTGCAGCAGCGCACCGATCCCTGCACAAGTTCTTTTTTAACTTTCTTCCATGTCGTCAGTGAGTTGAGTTCCGGTCGACGTTGTGATGAACCTGTTTCTTTCTCGTTCCTTCTCTCTCTGAACGCCCCTCCAGGTAGTTGGAGTTACTTCGGATGGAACGAACAGAGTATGTACATCCAATAGCTTTTCGTCATTGGTGTTGATGTTTTCTCTGCACTCATCGCTTCTGTCGCACTATTTTCCATTTTTCTTTAAAAACATGCAAATCGCAGCATGGCTTTTTCTTGCGGAGAGATTTTAGTTTGACTTTTGGAGGTGCATTGTTAAAATATTATATAAATATTTTTTAATTATTTGCACTATATCTCTGTTACCCCAAGAGGGAGCCATAGGCCAGTATTTTTAATTCTCAATACCGATCAATTATGCATTCAAGGTAACTTGGAGTTTTATTTATTTAAGTTTTATTTCAGAGATGTCAATGAAATCCAAGTAATCTGCCTTTAGTGCATGAGAACATTGAAAAGATTTATCTAGTTTTACTAGATGTCCCTGTTATGACTGCATCTTTGCATTCTGGCTCAATATCAAGAAAAGGAATGTGGCATCAGGCAGGAGCTGCCTGCAGTGGAGATGCAGAATGAACAGTATGAATAGATCAAGATCACTTGCTTGGACTGGCTTGGACTTGGACTGGAGTTTGACAGTCCTGATGGAGCATCTACTTCCAATCTGCTGATTTGTTGTGTGAGACAGGCACCAGTTCCTGATGGAGAAGGAAATGAGTCTCTAATCGCATTATCAAGGATAATTGATGAATGCAGGATTTTATATCCGGAGATTTCTCCAAGCCATTTGTGTTTATTTGGTCCTCTGTGTCTACACACCCAGTTTGCAATGTGAAACGGCTCCTTACATGAGGCCTGGGTGTATATTGTGTTGCAATTTATACATTTATAAATACTTTATTTTGCTTTTATTTTGCAATTATTTTATATATTTTTCTTTTATTTAGCGATTAGATCAAAGAATTGAGCATTGTAGCAGAAACACTCCCATTGTTAATTAGGGATGTGTATTGGCAAGAATCTAGCAAATTTAGTTTAAAAAAAAAATTACAATGAAAAACTGATATATTGTGTATTGCAATTTTACTGTCAAAAGTGGAATTGTCTCAAAAAGGGCTCAATACACTACTACATTAGTAGTACTACATTAATGTACATTAGGATGCAATACCACAACAAAACAATATGGCACTCCTCACTGTGCTCATCATCCAAAAAATGAAATTTTGTTAAATACTGTTATTTTATGATTCAATGCAATATCGGAAAACAAATTTCAGTTATGGAGACTATAGATATTCCTCATGTGTTGATAATTGGGTTTAACTGAACAGGTTTGGCTGAAACCGCTAAAACGTTTTCCCACGCAGCTCTGGACGACCACGACAGTGCAGTTGATGACCGTGACAGCGACTACCGCAGCGAGACCGGTAACAGACCGCCGCGCTACCACAACACGTCCCAGACCAACTCCTCTGTGCACCAGTATCCCATCGGTCGCAGGCCGCAGCATGAAGCCTTGTACAGAGAGTCTGACTCAGTACAGAGCTACGAGCTGGACTACAGGGAGATGAGAGGGGGCAGGTAAACCCACAGAAACACATCCACATGTTTGCAGCCACATTAACACATAAGCACACATGCACAGTCACATACAATGTGTACCCGGGTACATACTCCTACACATACGCAAGGCACACAGATACGTAAAAGTGCAGATAAAAAATGTTTAACATAGACATACTGATGATCATACACATGGCACATGGCAAATTAACTTTCTGCTGTAGAATTTCTAAATATTGGAAGCGTTTTCCCTTGGTCTCACTAATGTGACAGCAGATATGGGATTATAGGCTTGGCTATCTAACAGCTCTCGAGAGGCTGCTAATGCATTTTCCCATTTGGCTGAATCGAATACGCTTCACCTTGGCTTCTGAAACGCTTTTGATTTGTTCATCTAAGCTCTTAGTCAAAGAGCAAGGCTACAAGGAGTCTGGTTGCCAAGAGTGACACAGCTTCTTATTTTATTTTTTAAATGCTTTGCTCATTTCTGAAAAATTCCATTGGCTTTATGATTTTGTACAGACATAGCAGGATATGACACAGCAGGATTTAGATGTGCTGCATTACAGATGCTCAGAGGCATCTGAGTTGATGCAAAATCACAGTTTTCAATCAAGTACCTAAATTACAAGTTCCTTCTGTTAATAAGTGTGTTTTTTAACATTTAATAAGTCGTCTATTTGATTTAAATGTATGCTCACTTCACATAATATAGACACATTTCTTTCTACATTAATACCCATTTATTTGGAAACACTTTCATGTTTTAGTTTTGCAAGTTCGGTCTTTACTTTGAGAGGCATGCTGATTTGTTTTCTTATTCTGTTATTTCTCACTTGCATCTAATCTGTTTTTCTAACATGCTTTTTTTAAATCTCTTTGCATCATTTCCATCTACTTCCTGCATGGCGCTTGTGTTGTTTTCTGCATGAGCACAGACGGTCAGACACTAAGGGCAGGGTCCGAATAATCCCTGTCGACTCTGGTATGGGTGTGGAGGACTGGGAGAATAAGTATAAAGTGCCTGACTCTGTTATTCTGGATGACTACTTGGATACAGAACAGAAGACGTGGGAGGATAATGACAAAAGTATAATCTATCGCATCAGCAACAGCCCTAGTGAGTCCAAAAGTAGCAGATTTTATCAGACCGTAGAATGTGATGCACTGTCCCCTGAGGGCCCAGAGAGCCTGGAAGATGCTAGCAGGCCCTGCGGAAGTAGGCCTGGCTTTGGCAGTGGGGAGGTGCGTTTGGTTTACAAGGAAGCGGGAAGCTTTGAGGACGAATTGTCCCCTCCTGAAATTGACATAATTCCCTCGGTTAAGCAGCTCCGACAGCAGAGTGATACAGAGGGGCTCCTATACAAGACTAGGCTTTGGGCCAAAACTGCACTGGAGGGCACGCTCGAGAACTACGCAGCCTATCAGAAGGAGGAGGCTGCCAAGGAGGAATCTGCAAGGATCAGGGCAAGGAGTGAGTATAGCTCAGTTGGCTCAGATGAGATGCAGTACTCCTTTGGATCTGAGGAAGAGCTAGATGATCTGACTTTTGTTGAAGGTGATGTCACTTATGAGTATGAGAGTTACTACTATCCCAGCAGGTATGGAGGTCAGGGATATTGTAATAGGGGGAGAGCAGGCTGTGGACAAGATCCCCTGCTGTCTCCAGTGGAGGAGCCCAGCGATGAATATGTAGACGCCATGGGTGAACTACAAAACTTGGTTCATTCAGTGTCTGAGTACCTAGCTGTAAAAGAGGAGGAAATAAACAACTATGAGTCACTTCCTAAACCTATCAGAAGAAAACTCCCAGCATTGCCAACGAATGCCCAAGCTGGACAAGATGAAGAAGGAAAGAGTAATGAGGCAGAAGCCACTGATGTTAAGGAAGAGGTTACTGTTGAGGAGGGCATATCTGTGGTAAAAGATGCCATAAATTCCGAATTCAGCACGATTACAGGTTCCGAGCCTAGCACTGAGGTAACTGATGCCTCTGGCGCTACACCATCTACTTCCCCGATACCACCTCAAACAGAGTCTGGCATTTCAAAGTTGCTCTCCTTTATTTCTAAACCTGGTGGTGAAGCCACAGAAAGCTCTGGTACTACTGTCACGCAAACTCCTCCACAAACCGCGTCAGGCATTTCAAAACTGCTTTCTTTTATTCCCAAAACTGGAGTTGAGGCCACAGAAACTGTCACAAACCCAACCTCCACCCAAGCTGCTCCACAAGCTGAGACAGGCATTTCAAAGCTTCTTTCTTTTATTCCCAAAACTGGAGGTGAGGCCACAGAAACGGTCACAAAACCAACCTCCACCCAAGCTGCTCCAAAAGCTGAGACAGGCATTTCAAAGCTTCTTTCTTTTATTCCCAAAACTGGTGGTACTAGCCATCCTTTAGCCATAGCCCCCCCTGCCTCCCAAGAGCCTACAACAGAAAAGAAGTTCACCTTTCAGTCTTTATTGCCTTTCCAATCCTCTGAACCCAGTCGGCCATCTGAACCTGAGCAAAGCTCAGCACAAGGTTTGGTTGAGACGCAAGGCAATGCATCCACTACAAACGAACCAACATCTGTGGTCGACTCTGTGCTAGGAAGGCTCAGCCCCATGAGACTTTTTTCCAGTGCCCCACCATCCCGAGAGCCATCTCCTCAGCCCTCAGAGCAAAGAAGTACTTCTGCAACAAGCAATGAATCCAGACAAGGATCTGTAGATAGATCCAGGACTCCTGAGAGGTCAGGCTCACAAGCAGATGAGAGGAGGCCAGGTTCAGGAAGTGGGTCTATCGAGCTTCTACCAGGTTCAGGAAGTGGGTCTGTTGAGCTCCTCCCAGGTTCAGGAAGTGGGTCTGTGGAGCTTCTCCCTGAGACGGAGTCATCTGGTGAGCTCCCTGAGATTCAGCAAAGAAGGAGTTCTTCGGTTTCTGAACCAAAACATGAAAGTAGCACAGAGGAAACCGGATTCTTCAGCCCTTTCAAGAAATCTCTTTCTTCCCTCATATCAACTTCTCCTGAAAATACCCCACAGGTGGATCACAAGTCTGCAGATGAATCATTTTTAAGCAGCAAACTTAAAATCCCCTTTTTCTCATCTGAAAATGTCTCTGTGCCACAGCCTCCCAAAACAGAAGGAAGCATGTTCTCAGGAATTCTTAAGTTTGCATCTGGTGAAGATGCCAACGCCCCAAAAAGTGCACCACCCAGCCCTGCGCGTACGCCCTCTCCAAGCCATGTGGCACTTCTTGAAGGTGTACCAAAAAGGAACACAGAAACAGGCTGGTTTTCTAACCTTTTCAAAGTAGCCCCAAGTGAACCAGCACAGCAGCCCGCCACATTCCCACCACATTCTCAGCCCACACAACACCCACCCACTGTTATCTTGACAAAGCCCAGTGGTCAAACTGAGCCACATGCTGAACAGCACTCACCAGAGAAAACAGATGAAGCTCCCCCTGAATCAGAACGAGTGTCCCATGGGCAAAAGTTGCCCGATATATCTACCCAGTGCCAGACTGATGCACAGCCTCAGCCAAAAATAGATGCCTCATCAGATCAAGGAGTTTCTAATCCTCAGGAACAGGCTACGCAGCAGCCCCAAGGGCTACTCTCTGGGCTGTTGAAACTAGGGTCAACAGAGGATGTGTCTGCAGGTAGTAAATCACAGGGAGGGGCCAGTCATCCTCAGCACAGTGGACTGTTCTCAGGGCTGTTCTCATCAGCTTCCCCACCACCTCCCCATACCCAGCAGGGGTCTAAAGCGCCACAGGTTGCAAATCAACAATCTTCAGGAGGTGCACAGCCTGTGGGATTCTTGTCTGGCTTCCTGAAGATAGCTGCAGACACTGTTACTGGACCGCAACCTCCTCAGCCTAAGCCAGATCCCCATCCAAGTACAACTGACCAGCAAGGTAAAGAGGAAGGTCATGAGCAAGTTTCAACTCAAGGTGCTGTCCCACTTCCCCAGCAAGGAGGCCATTTCTCAGGATTGCTTAAAATAGGTTCCTTAGAAAAAGGTCAACTTGAACAGCAACCACAACAACAGGTAGCCCCTGATAAACAATGCAACCAGCAGCAACAGTCTGACCAAAACACACAACCTCAGGCAACATCATCACCACCACCACCACAATCGGGTGGCTTATTTGGGGGTTTGTTGAAACTTACACCCCAGCCACAGCAAGGAGCACAACCCAACCAGCAAACTCAACAACCAGGGAATATACTCTCTGGACTCTTCAACAAGATTGTAGAACCTACTCCTACACCACCTCAGCCACAAACAGGCTTGGTTGAGGGTAGTCAAGGGTCTGACCAAGCACAAAAACCTCCACAACAACCACTGCCTCAGCAAGGGAATTTTCTTTCTGGCCTTTTTAGCATAAGTGGACCAGACTCTGCTTCTACAAACCAAGCTCCTCCATCACAGCAACAACAACCAAATCTTGACCCACCAGGGAGCCAATCTAATCAGCAGCCAGGCAGCAGGCAAAACCTCCAGAGACAAAACCAGGTCTCACCACAACAGCCTGCTAGTGGTCCTGCAGGCATGCTCTCAGGACTGTTCAACAAAATTGCAGATGTTGGAGCCCCCCAGCCCCCATCGGGGGGCCAATCAGGACATCAACAAGCTACAGGTCAAAATGCAGCTCAACAACCATCAAATCAACAGGGAGGTTTCCTCTCTGGGCTGTTTTCAGCTGCATCTGCCACACCAGTGCAGCAACAGGGACCTGACAGTCAAACAAACACACAGACACAACCAGGTAACAGACAACCCTTGCAAAGGCAAAACCAGATACATCCACAGCCAGCTGCATCTGTACCCGAGCCACAGCAGGGTGGACTGTTGTCAGGGCTTTTTAGCGAGTTAACACCCACTAAGAACCTACCGCAAGAGCCTACTCCTCGGGCTGGTCCTCAACAAGATAGCAAGCAATGTATAGCAGGACAAGGCCAGCCTGCAAAACAGCAGGCCCAACCCAACCAACACATGGGATTCCTTTCTGGACTCTTTGGTCAGACCTCTTCACAACAACCACTGACTCCCCAACAAGGAGCAGCTCAGCAGATGGGTCAAAGTGGAGGCTTGCTTTCAGGTTTTCTAAAGCTTGCTTCGGGGGAAAATGAATCTCATTCAACTCCAGCAGGTCAACCACCTGTCAAACCAGGGCAAACTCCACCCCAGTCTGAATCAGGGGGACTGTTGTCTGGCCTATTAAACAAAATGTCAGCCTCTGATGAGCAGCCCTCAGCGCTTTCTGGTCAGAAGCTTCAGCCAACTCAACAACAGCAGCTGGCTCGTGCAGGTCAGGGGAAGCCACAGATTCAGAGAACCAAACCAGTGGAGCTGCAGTCCTCACAGGACATTGCAGTGGACAAAGATTCAAAAGCTCCGGCACAGAAAGGTTTTCTCTCAAACCTCTTTGGTGTTACAGAGGCAGAGATACCAATGCCAAATGCACAGCAGGCACCGATCTCCCAGCCCAGAAAGGAGGAACCAAAGACCAGCACAAGTGGTACATCACCTGGTTTGTTATCCAGCATATTCAAAACAGGCTCCAGTGATGGAAGCACTCCAGTTACTGCTGCTAAGGAAACAGAAAAAGGTTTTCTTGATCGTTTATTACCAAAAACTAAAGAATATACCCTGCCAAATTCCACTATCGTTACCACAAATGGAACAACATTGACAGCCAGTCCGCATACCTGTACTGAACCTCAACCATCTCAGATCTGGCAAGATCCGACAATCTCCCCAACTCAACGCTACGTTGAGGAAATTCAACGGCTGTTGTATGGCACAGCAGAGGAGTATGGTTATCAAGATCTTTTATACAACTATGCAGAGCATGGTGTCATTCCATCAGAGCTGTATGAGCATCAGTGTCTCATAGAGGCTGTCCTTTGGCAGCAGCTCAACGATTATGCCCTTGCTGAAGCCCTTGCTGCTCAAGTCCAGGAGCATTACCAGGCAATCCAAGGCTACATACCACCAACTGTGGGTGAGCCCACCTGGGAGACTCGAGGTTGGCTGAATCCAAAACAGATGGACACTAGTCAGTTCAACATCCCGTCACATCCTTGGAGGGATACTGCCTCCAGTCTGTTTGAAAATTGTACTTGTTTCCTAGAACCTGATGAAGATATTGTTTTATTTGATATGAGCTGCAGGGACAAGAAGCCATGGAGCAGCTGTGATCATTTAAATGATCTGGACAAAAACAAACAACCTTGGATAGTGGGAGCGGGTGTTCTTAATCTCTCAACAGAAAAGACAAAAACAAAGCTGAGTCGATGTCAGTCCCTTAGTGAGTGTAGCACAGCTGACTTCAGAAGCGTAGTTGACAAAAATGGCCACGGTGATTTTGTAACAAATAAAAAAGGACTTGATCTCAAATCAGCGAGAGAGTTTTTAAAACAACTTGCTACCAAAAAGGGTCCAATGGACTTAACACGTGGTGCTATGGATTTAAGTAGATCCATAGGAATATCTCTAAATGCCAATGAGGACAAGTTTTTTGAGGACCCTGAGTGGTATCAACAGTGGCTTTCTCTGCTGGAGCAAGGCATGTGGTGGCCAGCAGAGGCAGGGGATTGTGGGTATTATGTTTACACAAATGAGGAATATATTTACTCCCTGTTGACAGACAGAGCTGGAAGACACCTCTATGCTTGTGCAGCCCCAGAGGATATGCAATCACTTGGAAATATTACAGAAAACATTGTTAACATTTTGAAATATCAAGAAAAGGACAAAGTCACCCTGTGTGGTTTTAAGATCCCCCTCCACAACGAGGAAAATGTTTTTTGGAATTCTGGCCATCAACAGCAAGATGTAAAGTTACTGCCTGCTCCTATGGACCTCACTGCTGCTTTTAGAAAAGGCGATAAAATAATGAACATGAATTTAGAGAGTTTCTCTCAGATGTTTCAGGAGTCTATATCTTCCCAAGTAGAACAGCCTGTAGACTTCACTGTATACAAACTGAAAAAGATAAAAATGGAGTCGGTACAGAATAGTTATGGTTATAATGAAGAGCCTTTGGAAGCTGCTGATCTGACACTGAACACACGAAAAGGCGATCATGGCGGTCCATATTGGAAGAACCAAGGGTTTAAGGAGGTCCTCTCACCCTTATCCACAATAACTAGTGTCTCTCCATGGTCACATTCACAACTCGCTCCACAACGCCATTCTCCAATTCCTGAGATAATGATAGGACGTGTAGATGATAAACATTTAGAAAAGCCAAAACAAAGCGATATTCTTTCAGCTATTGGAGGAATTGCTGGAAGGTCATCTGATTCTGGCAGAGGCAAAGTTCCAACCAAATCATTTTCTGGTACTGCTTCAGCAACATCCGTATCTGGAAAACCTTCTGAGGTCTCAACATCTTCTAGAAATATCCAAGAGACCCCGTCCGCCTCTAAAATTCCACTGCCTGCACAGCCTGCAAGGAAGCTTCCAGCACCGCCAACTACTAGTAAAACCTCATCAGAACCCTTTCTGCAGACAGGTTCTGTTAGGCCTCTTCCCACTAACTCTGCAACAGCTTCTCGATCCATGTCTATTACAGCACAGAGGCCCCAGCTTGCAAGGCAACAATCTCAAGCACAGAGTTCTGCAGTGGTGCCACAGGCAAGTAAGAGCCCTGTCACTGGATCATGTCCAACCATCCAAGCCAGCAGTTCTTTACCTACAAACCAAAGATCCCCTTCACCAGGGCAACAACCACAGGGTTCATCTCCAAAACCGACACCACAATTACATATTTTGAATGACACCACAGAGACATACAATAAAGTACATATTTACTGCAGCGGGGAGCATTGTAGCACTCCGCTAGACCCCAAGTCGAGCAATAGAGTACTTGATTTTTCTGCCAGAATCAATAAAGAAAAAAATATACAAGCAATGCAAGCAACAGATGTCAAAGCCAATTTGGAATCTATAGAAAAAAGAAATGATCAAGTGGTTGACTTTACTAAATATAAATTTAAAAGATTCAAAGAAAATAAACAGAAGGAGTCTGAGAAGCAAAGTGATTTGACAGATGTAGATGCACTTAAAGCTGTGGATCTGAGAAAGCAGGGTGAGGAGGATAAAGTTGAATGGACTGATTTAGAGCAAACAGAGACTCCCTCATCCCAAGGGAGTCCTGGTGTTTCACCTTTGAGAGTCTCCCCTATCTCCACCTCTAGGATAGGAGATAAACACGACACAAAGAGTTTATCGATTCCAGAGATCAGAGTGGACAATTCCTCTGCTGCAATTCACAGCCATGCACCACACTTGCCTCATAGGACTGCTGTAACTCTTCGAACAAATCAAAGCAATGCAACAACTTCTGTCCAGGTTGCAGCAAACATGACCCCTAAACCATCTCCGAAACATTCTGATAAACCATCAGGATGTTCAGATGCAAATGTTAAGTCATTAACCAGAAAGTCCTCAATTAAGGAATCTTTCAATGCTAATGATTCTAGTCCCCCTAGAGTTAAATCACAGGAACTACAACGGTCTGCTGAGAACCAGTCGTTACCTTCCTCACCATTAGTGAGCCCTGTTATGAGACAACGTGTAGCACAGGGACAGAATTTGCACTCCCCTTCTAATACCCAGATGCCAATGCAGCCAGGCTCACCATCAATTATACCTACAGTTAGAGCGGGGATAGCTGTTGACAGCAAAATATCAGTTTTTGCTCAGACATCTCCGTCCGACCTGTTCAGTGGATCTATTCAGTCACCTCGGGTGGTCACAGCACTTGCAAATTCGGTTAAAGCCACATTAGACATGTCTGCAAAGGCTCCCTCCCCACTACAACGGTCTGCTGAGAACCAGTCGTTACCTTCCTCACCATTAGTGAGCCCTGTTATGAGACAACGTGTAGCACAGGGACAGAATTTGCACTCCCCTTCTAATGCCCAGATGCCAATGCTGCCAGGCTCGCCATCAATTATACCTACAGTTGGAGAGGGGGTAGCTGTTGACAGCAAAATATCAGTTTTTGCTCAGACATCTCCGTCCAACCTGTTGTGGACCAGTGGATCTATTCAGTCACCTCAGGTGGTCACAGCACCTGCAAATTCGGTTAAAGCCACACTAGACATGTCTGCAAAGGCTCCCTCCCCACAGCTTCAACAAACTATTGAAGTTACACAGAATCTTGGAAGTGTGGCAATGTCGTTAACAAAAAGGAAACCTTTAAATTATGAGGATTCAAAGGATCAAAGTCGTCATGGATCCATTGATCTTTCATGTAGAACTGAACTGCTATTGCAACAGGGACAGATACTGGAGCATATTGAGACAGGAACAGATACTGGAGCTCAATTTCAGACTATTAGAGATAGAGATGCTGAAATAGGAGACTCCATTAGGAGACAGCAAATGTCCGCTGGTAGTAGGAGACTAAAGCTGGCAAGAGAACCCCCCTTTTTACCTCACTCATCAGAATCCTTGCCAAATTCAACATGTTCTGTGCAGGCAACAGCGCCAGCTAATGCAGTGAAGTTTATTCTAGATATGTCCTCTAAACCTGCTGTGAAATTGTCTGAAGTTTCTCTAGAAGTAGCAATCAATAAGACTGTTGTTGATGCTATCCCACTAATGAGAGGTAAGCCAAGTGCTCGTGAACTTGCAAGGAGAGAGTCTGTCGGTGTTCCACTAGTTGTGAATATACCTTCTGAAGACCCTTTTGGTAGTGAAAACCAATCACTTAGCGATGCTAGGACTGTTTCAACCGCACCGCACAGCTTTGGCAATAAGAGAGGTCAACCAGAGCCTGACCTACACCAACAAGCTCCTCTGGAGAGCACACCTTGTGGTTTTACTTTGGCGGGACAGTCATCCTTGCAGGCATCTTCCTCTCTTTCAGCCTATCAGCCATGTTCCTCTGCAGCATTAGATATGTCACCCAGGCCATCCAAAACCATGTTAGAAGATGATTCAGAGTCATGTCAAATGACAGCAATGGCACTTGTCAATAAGCCAACAGCTCGAGCAGTGGCTAGAAAAGATTCTGTTGGCATTGCCCTTGTAGTTGAACCAGTTCCGCAAGAGCAAACATGTCAGAAGCAGCCACAAGGAACAATCACAGAAAATGCACTGCAATCACTTGATAGAGCTGAGGCCCCAAGTCCTATCATTAATCAACCGCTCCCTAGATTCACTCCAGTAGTTGGCACCAGTGTAAATGAGAACAGGAGGATGTCACAGCCTACTGTTCAGCAATGTACAGAGCCCTCAGCCCCAGCAAACTCTATTAAAGCTACATTGGATATGTCTGCAAAGGCATCTTATCCAGAAACAACGACAAATTATTCACATCCAATGTCACTGGTAAGAACAAGACCTTCAGCCTTAGCACGTGCTCAAAGAGACTCTGTTGGGGTCCCATTGATTGTGGAATCACCTTTGCCTGAGGAGCAGCCTAAAAGACAACAGACTGTGAAAATTCAAGATCTGGCACAACAAGGGCTTCTCAGATGTACATTTACTGGGGTTTCTTCCATGCAACAATACCAAACAGTGTCAGCACCAGCTAACTCCATTAAAGGCTTTTTGGATATGTCACCAAAACCACAAGTGGAACAACCTGCTGAGCAATCATACACGGGTGCTGTACCACTCCTGAACAACAGGCAGAGCTTTACAAAAACAGGTTCTGTCGGTGTACCATTAATAGTAGAGCCAACCTGCAATCAACAAAGGCCCCAAATGAAAGAAAGGGTGTTATCACTCCAATCAGTCCAGGATCTACAAGAGAGGCCTACTCTGAGTGCAGTTAAAACTACTGAGACACTGCATCAACAGATTACTACATACCACATAAATGGGGCATTTTCAGCTACCGTTCAGTCTTTGCAGTATGAAAGCACCCTGCCACCCAGTAAACCCATGGATTTCTCTGCAAAAGAGGGTCCCAAAACAAACAGAGTTTCTAGCAGTTCCATTGAACCACCTGATGGAAGGCCTGTTGATTTCACCAATATCAAGGCAAAGAAAGAGGTGGCTGAAATAAGTCACATTGCAACTGTAAAGAAAACACTTCCAGGGATTGTTGACCTAACTGTGGATGTTCCAGACAGAAGGTCCATGGTCCAGACTGATCAAGAAGTTAAGGACCTATCTTCCCCACAGGTGTCATTGCTCAAACAAAGTAATATTCAGTATGAGCAGCAATTAATACCTCCAGCCACTCAGATTGAGGTCAGAGATGATGCACAGCCACATTATTTTACTCCCCAAGCAATGGTGGGCAGGACAACAATGGACAGTGCTCAACAGGTCAGTTATCCACCTGCCACTGAATCCAATAAGCTTGAACATATGCCTCGGAGTCTGGCTCACTTACCAACACAGCATTCAATCACACAGCAACCACAGCAGCAACATGGTGCAAGGGTGATGGACATGACTCCTGCCAGCTATAGAGCTCAACCAATGATCCCTGTCTTGCAACCACAAGATACAATTGGCCCATATGCCATGCCCTCTAGACCAAAGATTCTCATAAAACAGCCAACAGTCCACAGTATGGAGAGTTTTGAGGAAAGCACAATTGAAACGGGAACCATAACAATTCCTAAGCAGCCATTGCCTACATTTACTGCTCAGTCAGAATATGGAAGGTCTGCAAATTTGTCAATGCCTTATTCCACCTCTCAGCATGTGCACGATACTTCCCAAGTTACACCTCACCCGCAGCCCTGGAATCCACAGCAAATGCAAAGCTTTGTACCTACAGTTTCAACTAATGCAATGGATCCTAGTAAAGTGTCAATACAATATGGACAAAGCCCTGTCACTGTGCAGAAACAGGCTATACCCAATGTACCCTTAAGTACAAAAGGTTTAGCTCAAGGTATATCAGAAATTAGTGGACCCACATCACAACACCAGGCAACATATAGGCCAACATCTCCTGCACAAGTAAAAACTGAATCTCTGAATTGGGGTCAGAGAGTTGAATTACCAAGCTCACCTCCTAGTCAGTCATCAGCAGGTACTGCCTCTATCAAAGGTTTGATTTCAATGTTCAGTGGTTTAGCTGCTCCGGGCTCTTCCACAACAAAACCAACTATGGCCATGCCCCACCCTGCTCAAAAAATGGAGGTTACTCCAATGCAGACTGCTGTTGTTGACCATGCTGCAGCAACTGCTGCTAAGGAAATGGCATCTACATATAGTGTGTCTTCCATCCTAACGTCCGTTGGACATATAACAGCTCTAGCAACTTCCTCTGCTGTCGGCCAACCTACTGTAACTCCTGACATCTCAACTTCACTTCCCTGCCTTCCATCACCCATGACAAGTTTAACTGACTCCTCTGGTATATTATCCTATACAGCCTCTAATGTGCCAACAGCTCCTGATCTCATCCCAGTACCCCATCAACCTGTTACAATGGCAGTAGATTTTACATCTAAATGCATTACCACAAAATCAGCTGTGATTGTAAAAGAGAAAGAAGAACAGCTGCAAACCTTGGAAGATGCTAAGCAAGCTGTATCCATAGCGATTCAGCCAGTAATTCTTGGAGCTATATCTGGTGAGGTCTCCTCTGAAAACAACCCACAACAAGAGAAAATCTATCCACCCAGGTCAATCTATATTGGCATTGGTGGCTCCGGAGGACCTCCAGTTGCTGGTAGAACTGATTCAAATGAGCCTAGACCCTACATTAGGTTACCACACATTTTCGTCTCTGCTGCTAGTTCGCCAGAAGAGCTAAGTGAATATGAACTCAGTGATTCAAGTATGCCAGAGTCACCAGTTGACAGTGCACAATTTGATATACTGCAATATAAGACTACTGAAAACAGTGCCATGGAACCACCCGGAAAATCAGAGGATCCTCTTACATTGACATCATTGGGAGTTATACAGAAGGATGAGTATAGCTCACAACTTAGCAGGAAAGACTCTATTATAGAAGCTAAAGCCCAAGATCCTGAATACAAAGTTAAAGTTAAATCAGAAGCATTTGTAATTCCAGAGTCTTCGGGTGAAATGTCCTCCCAAGATGATGGCTCTGTAGCTAACAAACGAGCTTCACATAATAAAACATTACATCTGGACAAATCTTCCCTCAAGTATGAAGTCAGTGAAGTAGCACCTTCTGAAGAAGCCAGACCTCCTGTGTTGTCAGATACATTTGAAAGTGCAATTCCACAAGCATCATTTGCAGAAGAAACTGAGAAAGAATTGGCCAATAAGGATAAAGAAGTAGCAGTCTCTGGTGTTAAGCCCGCTAATGAGTTGCCTAATAATGACATATCTAAGATCATAAAAGTGGCCTCATCTGAGAAAGTTCAGCCTAATGATGATAAAGATGAGGTAATCACAGCTCCTAAAGGAGAGACTTTAGGATCTAAAGATGATCAACCAGAGTCTGAAACCCCTAAAGAACAACCAGGTAAGGGGTTATTTTCAATGTTTGGTGGAGCCGTTGTAACTTCACAGCAGACCTCTTCGCAAACTGGAACATCAATACTTGGTGCCATTCTTCCTGGTTCTTCTAACAAAGACACCCCAGGAAGTGGGTTGCTCTCTATGTTTGGTGGGTCAAATTCACAGCCTTCACCCGGATCCAGAGGTCCAGTGCCAGCACAACAAGCCCAGCAAGAACCTCAAGGAAAAGGCTTGTTCTCAATGTTCGGTGGATCCAGTGCTCCACCACCCCTTGGTCCAAGAGGTCATACTGTGGGTAGTATGCCACCTAGAGGTCCTCCACCCAAAGAACCCCCAGGAAAAGGTCTATTTTCAATGTTTGGTGGTCCTGGCACTTTGCCAAGTCCCCATGGTTCCCCCGTAGGTGGAATGGCAGGTTCTCCAAGACCTGACTCTGGCACTTCTATATTTGGCGGCATCATCCCTGGTTCAAATGCACCTAAAGAAGCTCCTGCTGCAGGGTTGTTCTCCATGTTTGGAGGGCCAAGAGCCCAGACTTCACCTGGACCTAGAGGACCTCCTCATGGACCTAGAGGACCTCCACCTGGACCTAGAGGACCTCTACCTGGACCTAGAGGACCTCTACCTGAACCTAGAGCCTCAGAATCAACAGGAAAACTCTTCTCTGTGTTTAGTGGTCAGAGCCAACCAGCATCAGCAGTACAAACAGTGGACT
The DNA here is from genome assembly GCA_900302355.1 of Cyttopsis rosea. Lineage (NCBI taxonomy): Eukaryota > Metazoa > Chordata > Actinopteri > Zeiformes > Parazenidae > Cyttopsis > Cyttopsis rosea. Next base: position 19,028 of record OMKR01000080.1, read on the forward strand.
CTAAACCATCGGAATCAGAGGGTCTTTTTAAAGTACCCTCGGTCTTAGCGCTTGAAGCAGGCTCTGATGAAAACAAACCTAAAACCGGGTTTGGGCTCCCTGGAAAGTCCTTCATGGAAGACAAAAAAACAGCTGAAACAAAGTCAGACATCATTGCCCCTGTAAAAGAGGAAATTTTTCCTGAGCAAGAAACAATTTCCAAAACGAGAGACATTTCAGATGAAGTAAAAGGTAGTGAAATACAGCACATTGATCAGCGTACTGAAACACAGGAAATTGAAGTTGTACCTTCCAAGCATGCACCTTCATTGTCAACCGAAGAGCCGCTCCAAGCAGACCAGCAATGTGGTGATGCTCAAGACTCCATTTTGGAAATCAGAGAGAAGGTAACTGAAAGTGCAGTTCTATCAACTGATTCTCCAACAGAGACAGAGACAAGGAATAACACACAATTAGAAAACCTTATGTGTGCAGAACAGGCCTCAATACCTGCCAAAGTTTTTGATGAAGACATACCGAAGGAGACAATTGAGCTGTCAGAAAGGAAAGCCTTTGAAGAGTCACTAACATTGAAACCTGAAGTTGTGGGAGACTCTGAGTATGCTGTAGAACCAGAGGGAAATAAAGAAATTCTGGACACTAATGAAATAACCTCTGAAAAACAAGAGATATTTTTGGCACCTGAGAGCACTTGTGAAAAGTCTGAAACAGTTGACCCTCTAGCCCATGTGGCAACAGAAGTGCCAGAACAAGTCGACGAAATGATTCCAGAAAGAATAACAGATGATTCAGACAAAAACTTGGCATCTGTTGTGGTTAAAGATCAAGCTGTAAAAACCGCTGCTGAAGCAGAGACAACAGATACAGAAGCAGGTAAACCTATTGAGGAAACTCAGATTGATGATATTGATGAACAGGTGGCGGTTGAAGAACCTGTAAAACCTGTTGAGAAGTCGTTGACAGCTGTTTCTGAACCAGAGTCTTGCTCTACCACAGAACCAAGTCATCCAATGTCAGGAAGAAATAGCAGTGAAACTCCAGATGTAATAGACAGCAACAAGTACACTGCACAAGACAAACTGTGTGAAGTGGTCACATCAGCAGACAATGACATAGCAGTTGTCACCCAACCACTAGATATTGGGAAATCTCAAGCTGTGGGCCCTCCAACTGGTCCTCCAATTGGTCTTACTGGACCTCCCCCACAATATCAGCCACCTGGACAAGGCATTGCTAGGCCCCCTGGTCCACACGGACAAAGAATGGCAGGACCTAGGATGGCAGGTCCAAGAATGGCAGGTCCAGGAATGGGAGGCCCAAGAATGGCCGGACCAAGGCAGCCAGGTCCTCAGAAGCCTCCAGAATCAGCTCCATTCTCAGGCTTCATGTCTCTGTTTTCTGCACCTAGTGCCCCAAGCAAGACAGCAACTAGTGGTGGTTTTTTCTCAAGCTCACCAGGTTCCTTCTTTGGATCATCACCTGCTCCCCGCCCAACTGGTCAGCAGCAGCAACAGCAGAAAAGCTCATTTTTTGGCCTTCCAAGTAGCCTTCCCACAGAGTCCCTGACAAGTGACTTTTTTGGCATATTCAAAGGGCCAGAGACAAGTAAATCAGAGGAACCTCAGCAGATTGGAACTGAGATTGGGCAAAGAGATCACACAGATTCTCCTGCAAAGGAAACAGCTTCTGAAGATAATGTAAAAGCAGACACTGATAATGCAGCTTCCTCTGATGAAAAGTATGTTGGGATCGATAAGGAATCTGAGGTGCCTGAAAAAGGTGTATTGGAAGAGGCAGAACGACCAGACAAAACTGAGGCAGAGGAATGTTCTGCGACTAAGCTTGTGGAGAGAGCTGCATCGCCTGACGCAGAAGCAGCACATAAAGATAAAGTTTTAATTTTGGAGGACTCAGATTCTAAAGCAACAGACAAAGCTGAAATCCCTTCTGCACCAGAACCCAAAGGCGTGTTTGATATTTCTGGTCTGGCTGGTCCCAAGTTTGGCTTCATGTCAGGAGCAGCTGACGGTGCTTCGTCCTTTGGATCGCTCTTCTCCTCCGGTTCTTCCTCACTCCCTGCTGCAAAAGCACCAGAGGCACCACAGTCAGACAGCGGTCTCTTCTCTGGTTTGAAAGGCCTCTCGGTTGGTATATTCCAGGATGACAAGCCAGTCAGAAAGGAGGAACCATCATCAGCTGCCTCTGTGTTTGGAATGAAACTCGGATCTATGTTCGGGGGTTCTGACTGTACAAAACCTGAATCTCCTACTCCGGTAGTCACTATCCAACCTCAGCCAAGTATACTGAAACCTGCAGACGAGATCGGTCAACTGGAGGCAGAGAAACGATCTCCTGGCTCTGATGAGACTGGCAGTGCGGACGCAAGTGACACAGAGGACCCAACTGAAACTTCCAAAACTGGAAGCTGTGACACGTTGACCCAGTCAGCAAAATCTGGATTCCCCTCTGAGGCGGTGTCCCTGCTGGAAAGTTTAGACAAGTCCCATGTTCAAGTCACTCCAGCGCAGGTAGATGAGGGGGAGGCCACCCCTCCTGAAATGCACACTGCACATCAGAACACTGAGCGGCCAAAGGACATGCAGAAGAAGGATTCCACAAAAAGGCCAGTACAGTTGACATGATAAATGCTCCAGTCATCATGCTGTTGTAGAGAAGAACCTGTAGCCCTTCCCTTCTCCTTCCTGTCATGCAGTGTTGTTTCCACTTTTTAGTATTGTGGTCTCAAGTGTGGTATCAGTTTCCCTCTAGTCTCCTCTGCAAGTCCTTTCTTGTGCCTTCCAATCTTTACTTACTAATATAATGTAACAAAATCTAAAATCAATGCAGTACGATTCTATAGAATTTAAATCGACCATATTTAGTTTAGAATTAATTATAATTGATGATCTAAATATGATATTCACTCTACCTCATTTATTTATTAATCTCAAATTTATTTTTGTTTTTCAAGGTTGTATTAGTATGATTTAATCGACAAATGATTTGCCAACACTGAGGGAGGACTTTGAATAAGCTCCTGGCTCTTCCGTCCTCCCCCGTACATGCCCTTTAATTTTGAAATTTACTGGACTTCGATATTTTTACGCAAACTTGGGCTGAGTAAATAAACCATACTGAACTTTATAGGTACAAGCCCTTTAGAAAAAATCTGGTATCATAAATACAATTCCAGTATAACAACCATAAGAAATGAAATCATAAAACTCTGCTGCCATGCTCTGTGAATACACTGTCTACTGTCCATTTCGTGTCGAGAGCACCTCAGCAATGGCCACCCTGACAGTGATGGAAGTGCCAAGTATAGAGAAGCCGACAGTCTTTATTTATTCGCTTATGTTTCCTGAGGGG
>OMKR01000081.1:5045-15740 GCA_900302355.1 Cyttopsis rosea
CCTCCAGGGGCAGTGGGCAGCCCTCACTTCATCGGCACCTGGGGACCAATTCCAGGTGGTGGGTCCATGCTGTGGTCAGGGACAGGACAGGAAGTGTTCTGCACGTTTTTAGTCAGGGTCCTTATGTTGGAGGAGACCCATGCGAACACGGGGAGAACGTGCAAACTACACACAGAAAGGCCCCTGATCGGGAGATAACCCACCGGAGCACGGTGCCAACAGTGCCCCAGGTGGGAATTGAACCCAGAACAAATTGCAATACCCATCGTTATGCAGATGATACTGCTTTGCTGATTCTGCACTCTCGGCCACTGAAATCCTACAACAAGCCTTTGAGAAATTGCAGGATGCACTTTTTAATTTGACTAATAAGACTAAATATATGATATTCTCTAGAGCTAGAGATATTGTAGACGACAAATGACATATTACCAATGTGAATGGACACAATTGAGAGGGTCTCGAAGTATAAATATATTGGTATTTGGCTGGATCAAAAAGTTACTTTAAATTTTTACATTGACACATTTGTCAGCTGCAACAAAAAAATGCATATCTGTACAGAAACAAAGCTTAATTTACTATGTTCAGTAGAAAGCAGGTAGTTGAGGCCGTCTTCCTGTCTGTCTTGGATTATGGTGACATCTACACACGCCTCTGCCTCCACTCTTAAACCCTTAGATTCAGTTTATCACTCCGCCTTAAGATTTATTTCTGGTGACAGTTATTCCACTCATCATTGCATGTTGTTGTTGTTTGCTTTCTTGTGGATGTTTCCTTTTTCTTTTTGTTAGTATTTATCCATTGATTCTGATGTACCTTTTTTTCCGCTGTACTCTCGTCATCATTGAAAACGAGGGCTTGCCCTCAATTGATCTTCGAGATAAAATAAAGGTTAAATGAAAATGAAATAGATGAAAATGAAATTTATGTTTTGTAAAATACACGTTGTCCTCTGTCCCTATGTTTCGATGCTTCTGTAGAAGTAATGAGAAGATCGTTCTGCAACGAGGGGGATTGGTGGCGGTCTTGTATAACAGAAATGCTCTGCTCTTGTCATCCCACAGGTCGTCTAAAGGACGGAGTTAGCGGTTCTTGTTGATTAATAAAGAGTGGCTTTGCAGGTTGAGAATTTGAACTTCCACTTGCAGATTAACTCTGTCTTGGATACATACAAATACCCTGTGTTGTATGCCAAGCCTGCTGGCAGCACAGGTTTATAAAAATAAAATAAAATAACTGGTTCAACTCATTTGCTCTGTCCAGATCACCCACTACTTGTGGGGCATGAGCCTGCTTATAGTCTTGGATCAACCTCATGTTGCTCTACACCTCTCAGGCATTGTTTTGTTGTAGGTTGTTCTCCATTTTCTTTCCTCTAGGTACCCTTGCTCTACTGGAGCTTCTCCTTCAGCAGAAGACGTAGAACCATGACTTTATTATTGTCAATTTATATTCTATTCCATGTTCTATGTTTATATTCTATTATGTTTTTATTAGTATTAAAGGTTCACTTATGAATCTTAAACAATATCAAGGTCCATAGCTTCTCTGGAACTATATGTAACTCTATGTAACAGTGCAGTGCAGTGCTCAACTGAGGTCAAGCCCACTACCAGTTAGAAAGGGGACAGTCAAACGAACCTGCATGTTATTTTGTCATCCGCATCCATAACATGTAAAACTTAAAAACATTTTGCTCCAGTGTAAATCCAGGGTGAAATACAGCTCCATTCCCTAAACCGCACTAGGATTAAGCGGCGATATGCAATGATAGCGTCACTTATGTAAATGTCAACTTGCTGTTGGAGCTCAAACGGTTCCCATAACGTCACTTGGCGCTCTTTAGATCAAAGTGAGATGTCTTTTCAAAGAAAAACCCACGCAAAGGCAACTTTGATCGTTGTGTTGCTCTGTTGCTGCAACCTCAGGGAGGTATTCCTGAAATCTCGCTTATGCCGCAAGTGACGCTTATTTCCGCAAGCCTGGTTAACTTCTAAAGTCATCATATTTGTGACTCGAGCCCGACTCAAGTACAAGTCATGTGACTCGAATCAAACTTGAGTCCAAGTCATGTGACTCGAGTCCACACCTCTGACATCAAGACAACAGTGTTAGCTCCAACAGCAAGTTGTCGTTTATGTAAACCATGCTACCATGGGGTATCGCAGCTTAATCCTAACAACATTTGGGGAATACCCCCCAGGTGAGAGCAATGAAAATACCTTCCCGGTAGAACCAAGGGGTATGCCCTAAATAAGATAGATATTACACTACTTGCATGCTCTCAAAATTTGAAGGAGAAAAAGCTTTTTCCACAGTTCACTTCCATAAATATTATATAAATACATATGAAATTTCATATTGAAACAGTGTAAAATTATAAAACAAATTCTGTGCAATTAAGTCAATCAATGTGCCTCACACTTGGGAACCTGAAAAATCTCCATTATAAACACTTGCTGCTGGCTAAAAAGCATAATCCAACTGCGCCACAGAAGGCTGCAAGTTACTTATGTCGATCAGTATATGTTCACTATGGCGAATCTACTGTATACATTTCGTAAAGATTTTATTCTGGGAACCTTGGTCTATTCTACAGAGAACACAGCTTCTACAATCTCCCACTTCGCGTAAATAAGAAATTAAACACATAAAACAAACAGAACACAAATTTCTTATACATTATCTAAGTTCGCTTTGTCATTTCCTTTTATAGGAAAAAAAAAAAAAAAAAGGCATATTGGTTATTTTAATATTTTTTCACCTGTATGTGCAACTAGTCACATACTAGTCAATCAGTTTCATATCTGACTGCTGAATGGTGCCACCACACCTTACGGCATAAGCAAATTCTTGGGAATACCCCTCGGAGGGTTGGCATGTGTGCATCAGTCAGGCTATTCACCTTTATGACATGAGTGGACAACTGAGTGATGGAAGAGAATCAAATAAGTTAAAGTAAAATTATAAAAACAGATCTGTGCTAGAGCTTAAAGGTGCAGTATGTAGAATTTAGCGGCATGGTTGCAGACTGCAACCAACTGAATTCCCCTCCGTGTAGGAGAATCTATGGAGGCCGCGAAACTGGTGAAAGTCCCTCTCTAGAGCTAGTGTTTGGTTTGTCTGTTCTGGGCTACTGTAGAAACATGGCGGTGTCTGTGGAAGGGGCTCCAGTTCCCATGGAGATAAACAGCTAATTCTAAGGTAATGAAAACACAACAATTCATATTTTCATGGTATTATACACCAATAAAAACATACTTATGAATATTATATTCATTTCTGCCAAGTCCATTCCGCTAGATGCCACTAAATTGTACACAATGCACCTTTAAATGGCCCAACCTACTGAAATAAATGAGGCGTGGATATTTATCGAGACTTTATTACAGCCAGTAGTTTACAATACAAATTACCTTTCAAAATGCTCAGCCATCATCTCCTGGTACACAACTGATATTCTGAGCACTGACACAGTAAAATGACATAAAACATGAACGCATTCAAATGTATTATCTCAATTTTTCTATATTTTTCTATTTTTTAAGCGAACGTGATTTTTTTTTTTTTATGAACAAGGTCTAGTCAAACCATTCCTAGACCTGGCAAAGTCAATTGAGTTAATCTCTTTTTTAAGAAATAATTTATCATTTTGCGATGTTTTCAGAGTTTTAGGTTTTTCAATGTTTAATTTTTTTTTCTATCTTTTTCATCGGTGAAGCAGGTTTCAAAATGCGATCTGTAAAAGAAAAAAAATATATATAGGTCAAAATTCCAAGTGAGGTTAATATAAACTAATTAAATCACATCAAGTCATGATTGTCCCACCTTTTAAACGCTAGGAACCCCAGCAGGAGTGGTGGACTTCTGAGCAGCCTCCTTTGCCTGGTGGGCCTGAAGCACAGCAACGGCCTCATCCACCTTAAACAACAACAAAAGTTAACCACTATCGAGCCTCAAGACTAACATTTTCCACTGGTGCTTGAACAAACTCTTTCAGTTGGTTCAACAAACATACATTTGATGCAACTAAATCGCTGGAAAATGTTTCTGTAAAGATAAGCGTAAACGTCTTTGCGGAACTATGTAGCAAAGGGCGTTATGGGTAACCGTAGGCTAGAGGCTCGCAGAGGAGCCGCACAACCTCCCAAATCTCACCAACACATTACGTGTCAAACACGCCGATTGGTTGAATTGATCAACTTCCTGTCGGGAGGTTTCAGTTTTCAAATAAAGTTGGAAATAAAAAACGAATTTCTTCTGTATATTGTGGTTTATTAAATGTGACACGTAACATTATACCCAAAACCGACTAAAGAACGGCTACCAAAAACACACGTGCACGATTACGTGCTATATATCCATCTAAACCTGTACATTAAGAAAAAAATGGCACCAGCACAACTCAAAGTCTATATTGTGCTACCACATTAATTTGGTCAAAACCCCAAGCCCTGACTGCAGAAGAAGGAAAACACTACCCAACAGGCCATTATTAATCCACTCAGCCAACATACACCACAAGGCTGTGCACTAGCACATCTAGATTAGTACATCTCTAGCCTTTCTTCCAGCAGTAGCGGAAGGGCTTTCAAATTTTCCAAAAATTTAGGAAATGTTATATTTATATAGCCAAGTCTTCCATGGTGCTGATTTAAATCTTTTTTTTGGATGATAAATAAATCCATTTATAAAGACTCCAAATCAGGCAGATAACTGAAAGAAATTCACTGATTTGTTAACAGACCTTGGAACGCAGCGACTCTGGTGACTCCAGCATGTGGAGCAGCTCGGAGTTGTCGATCTCCAGAAGCATGCCAGTGATCTTGCCGGCCAAACTGGGGTGCATGTTCTGAATGAGGGGGAAGAGACGTTCGCCTGCAGCGGGAGAACCCGACAGGTCGCAGTCAGTAAAGAAACAACATGTCTCATATACATTTACAATGTCAATTTGATGTTCAGACCTATGACAACAAGAGATGCCAAACTCACCCAGCATTTGTTTCTGTTCCTGAGGGGGAGCTGCAGCCAGCATGGAGGCAGTCAGGGGCTCTTGTCCTTGGACATGCACAGCAGGCTGAAGAAAGGAAGCACGCATAAAGTCCAGTTCAGTCCCAAGACATTACACTGATGCAATCTGGAGGGGCGAGGGGGGTAATTCCCACCTGCTGCATAGTGACCTGTGGCTGAGAGGCCATGTGTTGCTGGGGGTTGCGGACACCAGCTGCATACTTGTACTGAGGCATGGCGCGCACAGGGGCAGGGGGGGCTGAGGCGCTGGCGGGGCGCTGGCCAAGGGCCTGGGTAGCTGAGGGAAGAAAAAGACAATTGATCACCAGTCCACCACATTCAGAATGCACAAACCGCTTTGGCATTTTGACCAAACTTTGATTATGAAATCCAAATGCTACCAAGAACCAAAAGGTTGAGACGGGTAAGAAATGCAGTTATCAGCAGTGCCACTCACGCATGCGCTGGGAGGTCATCATGCGTGGGACCTGGGTGCTGGTGGGTCGCATGGTGTTGAACGTCTGCGGTCTGGGAGCCGACGGGCGCATGGCATTGGGCATGTTCTGGAAGTCTAGACCAACACCAGGTTATAACGTTAGACGGGCACAGAAAATATTTCACAACAATTGAAAAATATTCTCCACTATTACAGATCTGAACTTAGATGTACAAATCATCACCATCCTTAGATTCCTTGTGATTTCCACAACCGTTTAAGTGTGACTTACGTTGTGGCCTGACACCCTGAGTGGCCCAGCGGGGAGTGGGGCGGAGCTGGGCCAGCTGGTTGGCCGAGTAGTATGCAGCACGGTTTTGAGCCTGGGGGGTGTGAGGAACAGGTTTGGTTGGAATACACACACACACACACAATTTGGCAAATAAGCAAACACCTATTGGTGCCATCTTGTTTTAATCGTTACCTCAATCTGATTTGGTTTCATTGTCAAAAAAACTTGGTGAAGACTAAGAAAAATGCTCTGAGATAACACTTTACAATTATTATAGATTATACAATTTGGGATAGTTTTTGTAAACACAACAACTTTGAAATGCTCATTAATTCCAGTTGTGTACTATAAATTGAGACAAACAAAAATAAAACATTGTCAGCCTCTCACCTGAGGGATGGCAGTCATGAAGTAGCCAGAGGGTGGAGCAGGCTGATAGGGGTTGAGGACCGGATTGGGCACGGCACGGACAGTTGCCATCCTCTGCATGTACTGGTTGGTGAGGTGTGCCTGGCGCTCCTCCTTGCGTTGGGCGAGGGCCACGTACAGCGGCTTGGTAGCAACGATTCGTCCGTTCATCTCTGTGACGGCCTTGGTAGCCTCCTCTGGGGAGGAGAAGCAGACAAAGCCGAAGCCTTTGCTGCGACCACCTTCCATCATCACCTGCAAGAGAAGACGACATTCGATTTGCAGTTCATTCAAAAAGCCTCAATTGTAAATTGTTAAGAATGTGCTCATAAAAACAAGTCTACCTCCAAAATCATGTAGTAGTCACAAGTCTCAATGATTGAGGGATTGAAATTTGAAACCATACCTTGGCACTTGTAATGGTTCCAAAGGGAGAGAATTCTTTACGTAGGCGCTCATCATCCAGGCCATCGTCAAGGTTTTTGACGTACAAATTGACACCCTGGTATAGTGGAAATGGTTAGTTGTTTTGAAGCTCTTAATGAATAATTTAGCACAAATTGCAGCGTGGTATGGGTAGAGGCTATGCCAACCTGGTATCTTGTCATGCGATCCTGCTTCATCTGCTCAAACTTGCGTTTGAGTTCATTCTGGCGTTCCCCCTTCTTCTGTGCACGGCCCACGTACACCTGCCTGCCATTGAGCTCTTTACCGTTCATGTCGTCTACAGCCTAAAAAACACAATGGAAAGCCGATTCAAACAAATCCAGCAGAAAATCCTGTTTGAATTGAACCACAGTAACAGGCCTTGGTGCAATAATAGAGTTATAGTAATCCAGACATACATTGCATTTTCTACTGTGGTGGCCACCACTGTACAGAACATGAACCACCAGTACAAAATCTGTTTTTCGCTTGGGCTTTTCACCTATCTTCCAACAGCTATGCAATGAAAACTTTTAGAGTAGCAGTCAGGGTAAAACTGGTGACTGTGGGCTATCAAATTCATGCCACAGCCATTTGAGTTTACTCTACTTGGCATTGGGGCGTTGTTGCCAGTCTAACATTTTTTTGTTAAATTGCCATAGTTCTCAGAACTCTTGCAATGTGCTGAGCATTCTTCGGGCTGGAAATTTTGGATTACTTGGTAGCCCTAACTTGGCATAACAGTGCCAAATTAGTTCCAATCCAGTTTTGCAGAAGACAACCACTATATCTTTTCACCAGTTAACAGAGCAAATGTACATTTAGGCAACAACCAAAGCAAATATGGACTACTGCCGTTAAATTGGATTGGTGTAAATGGCTAGTAAAAACCAAGTGTTAACCTCAATGTTTAAGATGAGTGAACTTTAGGGAAGAGAAAAGCAGCAGATGAGGAAGAAGAGTGGGGTCAAGTTTGAGCATGTTCCAAGTAACGTGAAGCTTTGTCGAGCAGAACAGCGTCATTAGTTTTGTACTTGACAAAACCTGTATGTTTGTTAAATGATGAAACATTAAGTATCACGGGAAACCATCAAGTCATAAGCAACCAAACCATGGCAGACAGGAGTCCTGTAAAAGTGCTATATTTTGATGCAAATAATGTAATTGTGAACAGGAAGTGGTACCAACCTTCTGTGCATCCTCGTGTCTTTCAAAGCTCACAAAGCCAAATCCCTTGGATTTGCCACCGTCATCAGTCATGACACGGATACTCAGGGCAGGTCCTACAAAAAATAAATGCATCATGATTCCTTTCAAAAAGGAGAAACATAAGATGGTAAAACCCTCTATGCCTGTTTACACACTCTGGACAACATCTTAAGCAGTGTGAAAGTAACTGTACAGATATTGCTAAATAAGCACAGTTGATTTTTAATTTCCACTCAAGTACTTAAAATATGATGTACTGGCACTTATCACAAACAACTTAAATATCCCTAGTTTAAATTAGTAAGAAAATATTGTTCAACTGTTTTAATTGTGAAATGCAACGTAAGTACTTAAAGGGGAGCGTGCATGGTTGTTTCTTGAAATACAGCGGCATTTCAAGATTTGCTTTTAGTTAGTACGTTAGTCCATATGTGTAGATCCGCAGCACGAGGAATATGAACAACTTATGTACAGCAGGGCACACCCAAGATATGACCCTGAACCAGACCCAAAGCTACACACCCCTTGTTTCACCTGAAGGACTTTTACGGTTCCAAATCCCCAAAATACACAAGCAAAAGGTACATTACTTAGTATTGTACATATTCTCACCGTATTTTCCAAACATCTCTCTTAGCTTCTCGTCATCCATGTCTTCCCCAAAGTTCTTGATGTAAACGTTGGTGAACTCTCTGGCACGGGCTCCCAGCTCAGCCTCTCTTTCTTTCCGTGATTTGAAGCGCCCAACAAACCTGTTGCGTTGACCAGAAAATGTAAACGTAAGCGGCATTTCGGCAAAATGATTTAGGGCCTTGATTAGAACACAGGATCCGTTACCATTTGTACACAGTAACTATGTCCCATATTACACCTTAATGCGGAAGTGAGATTTTGTTTCTAGTTAAACACGTAGAACTCACGAGTTACACTTGAGGAAAACCCATTGAATCAAAACTCAAGAGGTTGAGTTAGTCAACAAGATGCAGTTAAAGTCACTCCACAACCCTGTCTCCTGTTCTTAGATAGAAGTGTCAATGTTTTCTATTAAATAAGCCATAATAGACTGACTTACACTTTTCTGTCATTGAGTAACATGCCGTTCATTTTCTCAATGGCCCGCTCGGCTGCCTCGTGGGTCTCAAAGTGTACAAAGCCGTAACCCTTTGAGCCATTTTCATCACAAACCACCTTGGAAAAGGGATATTGGAGCACATGAGCAACCGTCACAAAACATGCAATGCAAATTAGAATCCCATTTAAGAAAACAGTGTATTTCATGTCAGTGCAATATTGAGTCATGCAGAGCCAGGGGTTGGGTTTCGGGCAGCCTCACACTCTCCGGTTCAAGGGGGATCGCCGCCGCCTACCTTGCAGGACAGGATGTTGCCAAAGGCAGAGAAGGTGTCGTAGAGGGCCTTGTTGTCGATGGACTTGTCCAGATTTTTGATGAAAATGTTGCCCACGCCACTCTTCCTCAGCGACGGGTCACGCTGGGACCACATGATGCGGAGTGGTCTGCCTTTGATCACGTCGAAGTTCATTGTGTCGAGGGCACGCTCCGCTGTGTGTGTGTGTGGGGGGGGGGCAAAATAAACTTATTCAAACACCAACCTCACACGCAATGTACATTTAATCCAAAAACTTGCCAGATGAGAGATTCTGAGTTAACATTTCATTGTTAGTGGCCCCGAATTGAGACTTACACACACCTGTCAGTGGTAATGCAACATTTTAATATTCAGAGCCATATGAAACCCAACGCCCAATTCCCCGCCCACAACACCGACACAGTAACCCAACCGCGGTGTAATGACAAAATGGAGTCGCCCCCTTAACGCCGTGTGTGTTAACACTTCGTCAGGAGTAAAAATAAAAATAAAAAATAAACCTACCATCGGCCGGCTGCTGGAAGTTGACATAGGCATAGCCGAGGGAGCGACGGGTGATCATGTCTCTGCAGACCCTGATCGAGAGGATGGGCCCCGCCGGGCTGAACTTCTCGTACAGCATGGCCTCGGTGACGTCCTGGTGCAGGTCCCCCACATACAGGGAGGCCATGGGGTAACTCGGCGCGCTAGGATTCATGGCCAACGACGCGTGGTTTCAGGCGGAAAAAGTGGATGGAAACGTGGACCGAACACACCACTTTGATAAGACCGGTTCTCCCGCCTCTCTCTCTCCCCCACCAGCACCGCTACCCGCTCTCCGAGTTCCTAACACGAAACGGCTCGAGCGCGGCGGTTGAGCAACGTGGGCTAGCGCGCTAGCTAGGTACCGTATGGCGGTGTGCGGCCTAGCCTGAAGCGGGTCGCCGAGAACCCCGTCCCCCGAACAGTTTCAACGCGGGTTGCCGTCGATATCAGGCGCCGCCAGCAACCCACCCAAGCGACGCCGGCTCCGACGGAGGGAAAAAAAAACAAAAACAAGGAGAGTTAACACGATGACAGGCCAGCGCCACGCTCTCAACAATGATGCTAACGGGCTAGCTCGCTAACGTTCCTTCGCGTTGCGTCTTCGGAATTGTCGTCTTTTTTTAAATTTTCTTTGCGTTTCTTGGTTGCGAATCAAATCCTGCTTCACCGATTTTTTTTTCTTTTTTTTTTTCTTATAAAAATATGTCTGCGTTTGTACTCTAGCTTTTGGTTTGTTTCATAATAATAAAATGTGTGCCGAGACTAGCTCCGGAGCACACCCTACGCAGAAGGATTACGGGAATGAAAAGGAAGGATTCGAGGCTGCGCTTCTTCTTCTTCGCGTGCTTTAACGGCGGCCGGGTGCCGCGTGGCGCCACCGCCCCCCCGCGGCCGCTGAACGCATTTCACCTTTATTTATTATTATTATTATTATTATTATTATTATTATTATTATTAATAATAATTTTTTCTTTTTCTTATTTATACACAGCATGGCG
>OMKR01000097.1:0-20674 GCA_900302355.1 Cyttopsis rosea
TTTTATTCACACCAAATCCCCCAAATCAACACAAGGAGAAATGCCTGTGCACCTTGCACGTAGCAGAAAAGAATACCCTAATTCAAATGGAAAATTGTTTAAAATCAAAGTCGGATTGAACGTCAAGCAAAAATAATAAAATATGATATTATATTCATATATTCCAAATATATACAGTGTATTTTTTGATATTGATGAGTCCTTTCTTTAGTCATGACAACTCAAAACCAACAATCACCACAATGGAATCCATCAACAATAGGCCATAGGGCTTAAATGACCAAAAGCCGTTTACGACAATCAAAGCGTCAAAGGCAATAAAATCCTTTTGTGTAATGAAAAGGCCATCGCAGAAGCGTGCTTTAGTGCATCCATCTTAATATCTTTAAGTCTTTATTTAAAAATGTTACTAAAGCGGTACCAAAGAATAAAAGAGTTTTCCATCGTCCCATGAAGATAAACAAGACAATAAGAGCCGGTGTTCCACAAACACCTTGATGGTTAAGATCAGAGCACTCTGCCTGGTAAGATCCTGCCTCCGTTTATTCTCCGCCCCTTTTTCCTTATCCTCCCATCTGAGTCTAATGGCCCTTTTCAATGCGCCTGCTCATGTGTGCAGAGGGCCTCCGACGCAGAGCCCGGCCGTCCCCGGGGCCCGGGCACAATAGAGCCGGACCGCCGGGCCCCAGCGTCCGGCCCCGTCCCTTAAAAGAAGCTTCGCCCTAGGACCACCTCACCGTCGACTGAGACCATGTCCGCCCTCTGAAAGCTGCAAACTTTACCTGATTGTTTCTTGGGCTGGCCAAACTCTGTGGCGCCACGCCGCCTCCAGCAAGTCAATGGCCCATTACGCCCATTGCCAATTACCCGAGTTTTCTCTTCCTCTTCATCGCTCTCTCTCTCTTTTTCTTTCTTCCACTATTTTCCTGTGGCCAGTTCACCTCTGTTTAGACAGCGATTCTGTCCAAAGCGTATTTTGATAGGCATGCTTCCTCTGCACCATGGGGACAGCGGATCGCTGAGGGCATTGGGGGTGTTCCTTCGGCGTCCCGCTTTCTTCCCACGCAATTAGGTTCCCGCCAAATTGTGAAAATAAATTTGTTTAAATGCTGGATGGGTGTCGTCCTCTCAACCATTTATCTTGAGAAGCATGAAGTCGGTCCACCGCCGTTTGATCCAGAGAGACGACGTTGTCATTCGAATGAGTTCCAAGATGGCCGAGACGCGCAGCTGCATGGCTGCTTGGTCGGTTTGTGAAGTTGCTTTAACACAAAGGTGTGATGAAAGGAAGGAAGACAGGAAGGAATGTAGGCGGGTTGGAAGATAAGTATGTAGGTATATTGGTAGGTAGGTTGGTAGGTAAGTAGATAGAAAGGTTGGTAGAGTAGAAAGGTAGGTAAGTAGGTAGGTTGGTAGGTACTAGTCGGTAGGTAGGTAAATAGGTAGGTATGTAGCTAGGTAGTAGGTTGGTAGGTAGGTAAATAGGTAGGTATAGTAGGTAGGTAGGTAGGTAGCTAGGTAGTTGGTTGGTAGGTAGCTAGGTAGTTGGTTGGTTGGTTGGTAGGTAGGTAGGTTGGTAGGTAGGTAGGTACAGTAGGTAGCTAGGTACTAGGTCAGTCGGGGTAGGGAGGTAGGTAAATAGGTAGGTTGGTAGGTAGCTAGGTAGTTGGTAGGTAGGTAGGTAGGTAGCTAGGTCGGTAGGTAGGTACATAGGTAGGTTGGTAGGTAGCTAAGTAGATGGTAGGTAGGTAGGTAGGTACTAGGTCGGTAGGGGTTGGTAGGTAGGTAAATAGGTAGGTTGGTAGGTAGCTAAGTAGTTGGTAGGTAGGTAGGTAGGTACTAGGTCGGTAGGGGTAGGGAGGCAGGAACTCACGGTTGGGTCTAGGGCAGGAAGTCTCATCTCCATGCTTCTCAGCCAGTGCCTCAGAGCTCTGATTTGACCTCTGAACTCACACTGCCACTGGCCCAAGCCGTCTGTGACCCTGCTAAAGCAGAAAGGACAACTTCACCGTTGTGTTACAGTTACAGGACTGATACTGTTGATGGTCAATTAGTTGTGTTCTGGGATGTTTGTACGTTTAATTAATGTTTTTATTCAGACAAAAAAAATCTGATGGGATGCAGAAGATGCTGTCGTGAAGTCATTAAATCATGGTGAGAAAGGCAATTACCTCTCAGCTAAATGCTATTATGGGCACCCCATTAGAACGTTTAGCAAGTAATAATATTGATAATAATAATAATAGTAATAATAATAATAATAATAATAATAATAATAATAATAATAATAATAATAACTTTAATTTATAAGCGCCTTCCATGAAACCCAAGGACATTACACAAAACAGGAAGGTAGCAAAAAGAGTCATCATTATGCTATTTGGGTTATTATGTGGGTGGGCTCCGTCTATTTATTGGGTTGGAACCGTTTCGTCTGCCTGCCTGTGTGCGTCAGCTATGTAGATCTGTACAAAGTTAACAACGCAGAACGAAAACAAGGCCATTTTGTTCCCGTCCAAGCCGTACCCAAATCTCTGATCTGTTGAGGTGGGTGCAAAGCTCTCTACCTGAAAGAAAGCACAAGAAACTCCATCATTCTGTCATTTTATGTCTCCTTGTAGGCGACGTGGCCTGATGAAATGTCAAATATAACGTTTAATTGGACCAGATGTCTTCCGTCACCAAACCCTGAGTCCTTCCTTACCTCTCGGCCTCCTCCGGAGTGCGGTGCGGGGTTAAAGGTCAGATCCGAGACGCCGACGGAGCTCCCGTTGCTGCTGATGGCCTCTGCCATCAAACCCAACGGCTAATATCGTCACATATCAAATAAACACACAAGTGCAAAATAAATAAGCACATGAACACGTTTACTTAAAACTCAAATAGGAAATGATTCTTACATTCACCATTAAGATGTATTTTATCCCATAAAGCTGTGTAGGAAGCAGGATTTGTCATGAAAATCCAAATGCACACGTCGCATAAGGTCATAAATTATGACCATATCCAATTTATATGTTTTTTTTGTGGCTTTTTTTGTTTTGTTTGTTTTTGTTTGGGATGATAATTATTTAATCTGTGTATTTCCCCACTAGTTATCAGTCAGTGTAACACTGCCCCATGTGGTAGGAATATAGCAAACGCTCCTCATTGTCAAATTAAGAAATAACAAATTATTAAATCATTATTTGACCATGGCATTAATAAAAACAATCTCCAACATGGGAATATATATCTATATAATTATATCTACGTAATTTGATTCTCCATTCTTAAGATGAGGATACAGTAATAATAATAATAACAGAATAATAATAATAATAATAACAGAATAATAATAATAATAATAACAATAATAATAAATCTTAGCATCGACTTTGCATGTCTCATTCAAATACAAAACACAAGGCGATCTCTTCAGAGCACGTTTATTTACATGAAAGTGTTAGAATGTAGCATGTAGCACGTCATTGCATCTCCAACACATCAGCAGAACCCGCTCGCCGCGGCATTCAGAAAATGTAATGCTTCATAAACCCCCGGAATTGAAACCAACCAAGCAGCTATCGATATACGCTGTCTATCATTTAAAAACCACACCCAACCTTTGAATAAAGCATTTTTTTCCTTTTTTTTTTTACTGGACACTTAACATTTACGTCACCTCTCCCGCTTATTTATTTTACATCTATTCCCATCAAAAATATTTCTTTGTAAAATTAGTAAAAACATGCAAGGCACGACTATAACAAATCAAAAACACGATGGAAAACAATTTCAAAACAATGATTTACAGAGGTAAAACATTTTAAAGAATTAAAACGGCAAACAGCAAAGCATGGAAAAAGGAAAATAAGCAACATAATGATAAAACTTTAAGCTTTTTTTTTTATCAGATTGCAAAAGAAAACTATGGCTAAAAAGATATGAAATGGATTCATTTAAAATAATACATACATTCATGCAATGGTGGTGCTGCAGTAAATATGCCGGAGTTGGTTAGGTATGTCATTAGCACTTTGGTTTTGGCTGAATTAACAGTGAGATAACCAAAAAAAACACAAAAAAACAAAATGACTAGTGGATTTAAGACTAGACAAATAAAGATGTACAGTATTAGGGAGTGAATTTATCCATAACAGCCATAGGTAAACACAGTGACAAACAGCTGTGTGTGTGTGTGTCACTAATGTTTGACAAAACAGGGCAGAATTAACATTAATATTCAAGTAATAACTATCAGAAAGTTCTTTTGGTGAATTGTTCCTAGCAAGGCGTCCCAAGGAGACATCGCTCTCTCCGTGTGTGATGTGCAATGGGGGAAAGGGCATACTCAATGGCAGATCTAGAAACAAAAAGGAAAACAAATAATCATGAATTCAGGACAAACCCAATCATGCAGTTGTGGAAATTATGAATCTGAAATGAGGATAAAATCGAAAAGTAAATCGAATAAAGATCAAATAGATGGCGGTTGGCGCGCTATTTATGTGCGTGAAGAACCCGTTGCATTACCTGCATGGATGGGCGAGCGTTGTGGAGAATTCCATCCCAGCAGTCCGCTTCATACGCCGCTCCCAAATGATTGTCTGCGCTCGCCTGTCTGATTCTGAAGGACTGACACAGCTAAAAAGGTAGGACAGCAATAACCCACAATTAGTAATAATAACCCATAATAACATCAGCACGTTGCTATCTACTACTACTGGGGAACGGTGTGGAGGAAACTATACTGTACTAAATCGGTGACAGAATATGAAGTTGAAATAAAGTAAAATAATGAGTGAAAAAACGTGAAAAACAAAAACGAAAACATAAAAAACCATGAATATAAAGTCATAACTCAATGGAACTCAAAGGCGTAACTCACGCGAATCAAAACAACAGCGGGCAGGTCTATAAGGGAGAGCAGCATCAAGTCTGACATCTTCTTGGGACAGTTTACCAGGAACACTTGGCTGAGGATGGATGGAGGGATGGATGGAGGGAGGGATGGATGGGGAGGAATCTGAAAACTTGGGAGTGTGTGAAACATGGTGCGATGATTCGAAGAGGTGTGATACGTCCACTGAGTACAAGGGATGGATGTTGAAGGTGGTTTCATAGCAGTTCATATAAACTAATCTTCATCCAGTGTCATGGTGTGTAGTGTCTCGATGTATAGAGTGTTGTGTTAGTGTCCTCGTTCTGCAGCTAAATCGGTAATTAATTAGCTTTTCTCAAACCGCCTTAAACATTTGTTAAAAAAAAAAGAAGAATAACCCTGCACATATCCTATACAAACAATCAGGAATTCGAAGGCATCTACAGGTTTTGAAAAATGTCCACAAATGCATCCGTTTTGGCAATTCCTTATTTCTAAACGAAAACGAGGAATACTGAAAAATATATTTGTTTAACATACATACTATATATTAGTTTCACGAAGAATAAGTATACAAGTTTTAACAAGCATGTAGTGTATTAACTACAAATTCAGTTGTGGTCAATTGAAAAAAATAATGATTTGCTTTTTAAAAATATAAATTGATATAATCAGTATTAAAGGAAAGGGACTTCTGATTAATCGTGCAAACCGTAACTGTGTACACAAGGCATATGCTTTGACATCTATTATATGAAAAAAACAAAAACAAAACAAAACTGCATTATCGATAGCATAGCCATTTCTTTATCTGGCCATGCAGGCCAGAATAAATAACTTATAAAATCTTAATGTATGCTAATGTTTCTTAGGAGTTATTCAACTATTTGTAGTGCTTCAGTGTCATTTGGCCTATTTTAAAATGGAGTTTGTTAATCCACATTAGAATCTACGGCCAAAGCTGGTTGAGGAGGAGGAGAAGGAGGAGGAGGAGAAGTTCATGCTGAATCCAGAGCCAGCATCGATGCTGCCTCTGCGAGAGCCGGATCGGGATCCCGTCCTGGAGCCGGTCCGAGAGCCAGTAGCCGAGCCGGTCCCGCTGACGTTGTAGGGACTGTAGAGGCCTTTGCTAGACTGTGAGGAGGCCTCGAGCAGCCGGAGACCGGATCCTTCCTCCACCATGCTTCTATCCATGGCATCTTTGAAGGAGATTTTTAGCTTGGTTTTGGGACACGTTAGATATTTAGAGTAAGCGCTGACATCTCTGAGCTTCTGGGCAGTGCGCGCATCAATGGTGCCCTTCTTGATAGATTCATCGAGTGACACTCTGCTGTCAACGTCGGGTTCAACAAGACCACCGGTGAGATACTGGACCTCAAGGAACCGCTGCCCAGCTTCATAATACAGCCAGCCCTTTTTAAGAGCCTGGGAAGCAGACATCTTCACTTTAGTTCTGGGGTCTTCGAATCCATTGAATGCTTTATGGGCCAGATTAATGCGATCAACCATGACTTTATCAACAAGGCCTTTCTCAGTTGCTTCGGCGGCAGAGAATTTCTCCCCTGTTGCGGGGTCAATGATTCCACCTGTGCAGGCCTGGGCTTCTAGCAGTCTTTGGCCCGTGATGTTGTCTACCAGGCTTCTGTGCATGGCCTCTGTGATGGAGACCTTCTCTAGAGTGTCTGTGTCCAAGATTCCAGCAATGGGACCAGTCTCTTCTGTTGGGTCATTCCATAACATGGCAGGTGGTTTGATGGAGGGTATTGGGCTCATGGGATAAGAAGAGGTGGAGCCTGTGGTTGAGCCAAAAGATGATGAGCGAGAGCGGAAGCCTCCCATGTTTCCAGAGAGCATGTCAGCAAATTCAGTGATGGCGAGATTTCCAGAGCGATAAGTGTCAAGAGCATTCTGGTCAATGAGGCCACGGGAAAGAGCATCGTCTACATCATACTGTCTTCCTGACCTCCTGTCAATGATAATGGATTTGACAGTGCCATCTGAGGATGTTATTGTGATCTCCTCCCATTCACATTCCTGCTCAGCAAGCTCCAGGTAGGTTTGGTGGTCGATAAGTCCCTTTCTGTAGGCCTCATAAACTGTCATCTCTTTGCCCGTCTCTGGGTCCACGATGACGACTCTACGTTTACGGACAGAGGATTTGGAAGAGGTCTTCTTCTCGCGATTCTTCTCCTTCAGAAGCAACAGCACTAGACCAGTGTCTGGGTCAGTAATGCACCTCTCCATAAGCTGCAGGTAGGTGAGGTTTTCCTCAGTGTTAGGATCAAAGAAGCCTTTCGTGTCATCAGATGGATCTGTCAGAATCTCATTCATCTCTTCGTCGAAGAGGCCACGTTTGTAAGCCACCTCTACTGGTAGACGGTGACTTTCCTCAGGATCAATGATACCACCGGTAGCAATCTGGGCTTCCAGGAGACGGATGCCATGGTCTTTCAGGATGAGCCCCTTTTTCATTGCTTGGAACAGGGAAATTGTCTTCCCTGAATAAGGATCTCTGTATCCTGTCACAGCACGCTCAGCAGAGAGGAGCTTGTCTTTGAATTCCGGGCCCACAATTCCCATTCTGACAGATTCATTGACAGTCAGTTTCAGGTTTTTAATTGGATCAATGACATAACCTGTAGCTGCCTGGGCCTCAAGCAGTTCAAATGCCGTTCCTGGCCTAATCATGTTCTTTTTCATGGCCTGGTAAATTGAGTGACGATCCCTTGATGACTCTACATACACCCCAGCAATACAGCTAGTGCCCTCAAGGTATCTTGATAGTCTTTTGCTGACCTCCTCCACTGAAATAATACCTTCATTCAACTGGGAGACAGTCTGCTGGTCAATAATCTGTGAGCGAAGTAGCTCTTCCATGGTGATCTGCTTCCTCAGCCCCTTGAACATTAGCCTCTTATCTCCAAGTGACAGCAGCCGCAATCCACCTTCCATCTTGCATCTCTTAAGCAGCTGAGCGTATGACACTTTTTCCTCTGTGACAGGATCAACAAATCCTTTAACGTCATCATTTAGTCTCTCATTAGTTTCCTTGTTGATGTAACCTCTTTGCATGGCAGTGTCAGCTGGAAGGTGGAATTGGAACTCAGGATCAATTATGCCCCCTGTGGCAGTTTGAGCTTCTAACATTTTCAGAGCATAATCCTCCAAAACAAGATCCTTTTTCATTGCTTGGAACAGAGAAATAATTGTCCCACTGTATGGATCTTTGTAGCCTGTGACAGCTCGTTCAGCTGATAGAAGTTTGTCGTGGATCTCAGGGCCAACTACACACTTACGAACGGCCTCGTCAACAGTGAGTGTCTCATTTTTTACTGGGTCAACAATAAATCCTGTGGCAGCTTGTGCCTCCAGGAGGCTGAGAGCTAGTTCTGGCTTCATGAAACCTCTCTTCATTGCTTGGTAAATGCTCAACTTAGAGCTGGAGTCAGTCATTACCCCAGCAACACAGCCTGTGCCATAGAGATACTGCTTCACACTGGTCAGTTCCATTATGTCACGGATGTCTCTCTTGCCATGTTTGATAAGGTTATACATCTCCAAGTCAATGATTCTGGCATTGTACAGCTCATCAACGGTGATTCTTCTCCTTATTGTCTTACATGACATAGGACTGTCATTTCTGATGATCTCTCTCTCTTCCATTATCTCAATTATGATTATGATCATGCGTTCCTTTGTGATCTTACCAGAACGATAATCATCCAGGAGCCTCTGCCTTTCCTGCTCTGGAAGCAGATTTGAATTCATGACATCCCAGATGTTCATTGACTCTCCAGTCAGGCCTTCAAGTGGAATGTCAATTTTGGTGTTGGTCAGTTCACTCTGTGTTTGCTCTTCAGTGTAGAGGTACGTCTTCTCCACAATAGTCGGGGACTGAGGTTTAGAGAGTGGAAGAAGGTTCAGGCCTGTCTCTGGATCTTTTGTGCACTTTTCTTTCAACTGCTTGTATGTTACATTTTCATCAGTTTCGGGGTCAGAGAAAACTTTGTTTTCATCTGATGGTTCAGAAAGTGTCTTTGCAATGTCTTTGCTGAAAATGTTATTTTGACATGCACTGTCAATTGGTAGGCGGTGGCTATTTACAGGATCAATGATTCCACCAGTGATCATCTGCGCTTCTAAGAATGGCATGGCATGCTCTTTCAGAATAAGGTCTTTCTGCATTGCTTCAAATAGTGAGATTTTGTTGCCTGTGAATGGATCTTTATAGCCAGTGACAGCTTTTTCTGCAGAGAGAAGTTTTTCATGTAGCTCTGGGCCAACAAGTCCTGCTTTCACTGCTTCATCTACTGACAGGCACTGGTTTCGAACTGGATCTACAATAAAGCCAGTGGCAGCTTGGGCCTCAAGGAGTGAAAGGCCTGTGTTATGTCTGAGGAGATTTTTCTTCATGGCCTGATAAATGCTGATTTTCTCGTTTGTTGGCTCCAGATAAAGGCCGGCAATACTGTCAGAGCCTTGAAGGTATTTACTGACATTAGGATTCTCACTGACCTTTTTAGGTGTTGTTTTGCCTTGCTGAAGGCAATCAAAGGTTGCCTTGTCAATGATTTTGGAGTCATACAATGAGCTAGCTGGTACAGGTGCTCTGAGTCCCTTGAAGCTGGACTGTTCTTGTTTCTTGGCCTCTTTTTCATTAACAATTGTGATCATAATCTTTATGATCCTTTCAATTGTTACCTTCCCTGACCTAAACTGTCTGATAAGGTCAAGTCTTTGCTCTTCGGTGAGATATTCAGAGTTAATAATTTCCCAGATGGTCATCTTCTTCCCTTTGAATGGTCCAGAGTCAAGCTCCACAGATGCTTGGGTCATGGCCTCCGTAGTTTGGGCCTCTGTGTATGTTTGCTCTTCTTTTGCACTGATTGCTTGGTCAGACAAAGGGATGAGCTGGAGTCCAGTTTTCTTGTCAGTGACACATCTCTTGAATAGCTGTGAGTATGTGACATTTTCTTGTGTATTGGGGTCAAAGAAGCATTTTGTTTCCTCAGTGGGGTTGGCCAGAATCTGGTTCATCTCATCATCAAAATAGCCTCTCTTGCAGGCAACATCATGCGGTATGCGGTGGCTTTTTACTGGGTCAATGATGCCACCTGTGGTCAGTTGAGCATCAAGCAGTCGGACACCTTGTTCTTTCGGGATTAGATCTTTCTGCATTGCCTGGAATAGAGATACAGTCTTTCCAGTGTATGGGTCCTTGTAGCCAGTTACAGCTCTCTCTGCAGATAGAAGCTTTTCATGCAGCTCAGGACCAACGATGCCTGCTTTAACAGCCTCATCCACAGTGTGCATTTCATTCTTTACAGGATCAACAACATATCCTGTACCTGCTTGGGCCTCAAGCATATTTAAGGCAGGTCCTGCTCGCATCATGTCCTTCTTCATTGCTTGGTAGAAGGACATTGTCTCTTTGGATGAGTCAATAACTACTCCTGCAATGCAGTTCGATCCTTTCAGTGATTTATTGACTGTTTCCATTTCAGACACTTCTTTGACTGTCTTATTTCCTTTATGCAGCTTATTGTAAAGATCCTTGTCAATGATTTTAGACTCCAAGAGCTCAGTGGCAGGGACAGGTGATCTTAGGCCATCAAAGACAATTTCATTCTTCTTTTCTTTCTCTTGAGCTACAGTAATCACAATTTTAATGATCTTTTCAATAGTGATTTTTCCTGTCTTGTATTGACGGAGAAGATCCTTTTTCTGGTCATCAGTAAAGT
Organism: Cyttopsis rosea; assembly: GCA_900302355.1. NCBI lineage: Eukaryota > Metazoa > Chordata > Actinopteri > Zeiformes > Parazenidae > Cyttopsis > Cyttopsis rosea. Next base: position 10,606 of record OMKR01000097.1, read on the forward strand.
ACTCAGAATTTATTATTTCCCAGATAGTGATGGTCTTTCCCTTGAATCTTCCAAACGGCACAGACACTGTCGTTTTGCTGAACACATCCTTGGTCTCCTCCTCTGTGTAGATACTTGAGCACTGAGCAGCTTTGTCTGTAATTGGCAGGAGTAAAAGACCAGTGTCAGGATCGGTTGCACACCTTCCCATCAGCTGAGAGTATGTCAGAGGTTCTTGAGTGCTAGGGTCAAAGAATCCTTTGGTATCATCTGAGGGGTTTTCCAGAATCTTGTTCATTTCTGAATCATATTGACCTTGTTTGTAGGCTATTTCATTTGGTACGCGATGGCTATTGATAGGGTCAATGATGCCCCCAGTTGCGGTTTGAGCCTCAAGGATTCGGATGGCATGGTCATGCTCAATCAGACCCTTCTTCATAGCTTCAAACACAGAGATTTTCCCTCCAGTGTATGGGTCTTTGTAGCCAATCACTGCCCTCTCAGCTGAAAGCATTTTGTTGTGCAGCTCGGGGCCAATTAGGCCTTCTTTGACAGCCTCGTTTACAGATAGTTTCTGTTTTTTAATGGGGTCAATAATGTAACCTGTGGCGGCCTGGGCCTCGAGAAGAATCATGGCTGTTCCTGGAGTAATCTTTTTCTCTTGTGAAGCTTGATATATTGACATTTTCTGATTAGATGGTGACAAAAGACCAGCGATACAATTCTCTCCTTTGAGAATCTTTCTTAGTTTTTCAGTCTCACCAAGTTCTTGCACACTGGTTTTGCCTTTCTTGAGCTTGTCAAGCTCCTTTTTGGTCAAAAGGCCAACTTCATGAAGCCTACTAGCAGGGACCTTGTCACGGATGCCATCAAAAGCCAATGGATCTTTTGCACTGTCTACCTCATCGCCGACACTTTGACCATTTAAGACCTTCTTTGTTGTCTCCACCACTGTGACATGGACCGTTTCGCTCTCAGGCACTTTCTGGGCATCCTCAAGTTGCTGGAGCTTCTCGCGTAGTTTCTGGTTTTCTTCTGCGAGTATCCTTTCCTGTTCAAGCCTTGTCTTCTCCAGCTCATGCATTTCCTTTTGCTTGTTCTGCATCTCTATCTCAGCCTCTTTTTGCTTGTTGAGGGCTGCATCCATAGTGGCCTGTAGTTTTTTCTTCTCCTCCTCCATTAGCTTTTTCTGGCGCTCCTGTTCATCTTTGAGGGCTTTAGCCTTTTTGAGTTCCTCTTCAAACTGGCTCTCCAACTTCTTTTTCTCATCTTCAATGAGTTTTTCCTTCTTCAAGAGCATGTCCTTCTCTGTCAGGAAAGTCTGCTGGAGCATATTCTTCTCATGTTCGATCTGTTTCTGTTGAGCATCAGCCATCTGGTTGGGAGAAGCAAAACATATAGTTACATTATGTTTCATGTTTTGAGTCCAACATAAATACATAAATACTAATTAATTTAATTGTGACTGTGTATTCTCTACAATGCACTCTGCTTAGCCTTCTCTGGGTGGTAGCATTATCAGGTCAGGTGTAATACCTTTCTGTGCATTTCTATTCAGTTTACATTGTATTTTGTAACACTCTGAATGAAATAAGGTTAATCTAAATTTAGATTTATTATCACGAGCTTACAGTCATTTTAGAGGTCAAATGTCCTAGACATTATTGAAGTTTAAGGAAGTTTAACATTTGATGAGGGTGACAGTACAATCATAATTGTGACTTTGAGATTTATGCTAGGCAGTATGCTAATAGTTAGTAATTTTTCATAATAGTAATTATGAAAAAACAAATTATGTTTTAAATTTAATGATGACAATGACAATATGACAATTCACAGCATTTTTTTTTCAATTTCATGGAACTAGATTCTCAAAAATAACTTATTTCACAGATTTTCTAAGAAAAATACAACATTTCACAGCGATGATTAAATCTGGCCGAACCATTCTCATCACATGCAGTGACGTTGCATCCGGTGTTTTATGTTTACATCCAATGGTGCCGTTGTAAAAAGACTCACTTCGTATGAGACAAGCTTAACTCTACAGTATTAAAATAATTTCTTATACATTTGCCCAAAAGAAATTCAGATTTTGCGTAGACAAGGCCACAGGTCCTTATATCTACGGAAATGAAATCAACTGTCGCATACGCATGACGCAGACGAACGCCGTCATTGTTTGCTGTCGTCAATGTAGGACTTCCTGCTACGTATTCCAGCTCCACCGCTAATAGAAACACAAACCGTAACCATGCACAAGCGGGCTAGTCGGCATGATAGGACTTTGTTTTTTGTATTCAAACATCTCATGTAGGTCACTGGGCCGGTCTTAATTAGTAGAAATGAGAGAGGAATGACATTTTAAAGTAAAGTATACTTATTAGCCGTTATAAGTTATTGTTGATCTACCCTTTATGTTAAATGTGATGACTACCAATGTTGAATGTGTAGAATATTCTCCATTGCAATCAGTCCGGTTTAGGTTTAAATTGAAGGTTTTCCATTTAGTTTTGATGCTAAGTTGAAACATTCATTCATGGCAAAATATGAAATATAAAATTTATGTCTTCAAATAAAACATTTCAGAATGTGATGGGCATGAACACAGTGCATTGTAAAAAAACAAAGAAAGTTTAACAAAAATGTAACAAATCTAATCCAAAATCAAATGGATGTTGTTTCATGATGAGTGTGTCCTGGAGAAAAAGATAGATATCAGCGGAATTTAGAAATTTGGAAGAAATTTGGAAAGGGTGTTAGTTTGACATATAGAGGGTTAACAATGACATAAGCGGCACTGCTATGTCATCTTTCTCACAAAATACCTCTTTTGATTTATTTTGAAGTTCTTCAGCCTCCTGTTTCAGCCTAGCCTTCTCCTTCTCTAGGTGTGCGATAGAACTGCGTAAATCGTCGGCCTCTTTGTTGGTGTTCAAACGCTGGATTTCAAGCTTTTCCACAACGGTCAATTTCTCTTGCGTCGCTAGCTCCGTCTCGTGAAGGCGGGCAGCGATTGCGTTGGCTTGTTTCTTGAACTTTTTCGCCTCTTCTTCAGCTTTGTTCTGAGCATCGCTGAGTTGAGAAACCTGAAGTTTGAGCTTTTCTGCCTCGGCCGTGATCTCCAATTGCCTTTTCCTCTCGGCCTCAAGGGACTTCTGATAACCCTCCGTTTCCTCTTCAAGACGCTGCTGCATGAGTTGCTTGTCCTCTAGCAGTTTCTGCGCCTGTTCTTGAGCCATGTCTTTTTGTCTTTGAAGCATCTCTGCCTCAGCTCTCAGTTTAGACGCCTCTTGTATGGCTTGCATTTTTTCCTTTAGCATCTTTTCTGCCAGAGCTCGCTGCTGACTGAGGTCATCCTCGGCTATTTGTCTCATGCGGGCGGCCTCTTGAGCTTCCACACTGACTCTAGCAGCGTCCTCCGCAAGCTTTTTCATGTTCTCAGCCTCCTCTGCGAGGAATTTCTGGGTGTTATCCTTATCTCTTTTCATCAGGCGCTTGTTTTCCTCCTCGATTCTGAGTTTCAATTTGAGCAACTCCTCCATCTGGACCTTGACTTTGAAGAGCTCCTCCTCCACTTGTGCCTTTTGTTTTACGGCATCGCCGACTTCATCCTTCAAGCGCTGCAGCTCGTCGTCCAGGACGGATTTCTGCTTGTCAGTTTCATCAAGCTGAAGTTTCACCTTTGTAAGCTCTTGCTCGACTTGGAATTTCTGTTTCAATGTTTGCTCTGCCAGTTTTTTGTGCTTTGCCATTTCAGCGTCAGCCTGTTGCTTCTGTTTCAGTGCAGCGGCCTCTGTCTGAGCTCTCTTAGCTGCTTCAAATTCAGCCTCCTTCCTTAATCGCTCTGCGTCTTCTTGAGCTATGGCTTGGTTTGAAGCCTCTTGCTCGGCAGCCAATTTTTGGCGCTCCGCATCTTCTGCTTGTTGACGAAGGAGAGCCGCCTCCCTTTCTGCTTTCTGCTTAGCGGCTTCTGCTTCTTTAGCAAGCTTTTTGGCTTTTTCATACTCTTCCTTCAGCTTTTTTTGCACAAGATTATCTTCCTGCTGTTGGACGAGGACACTCTTGACTTGCTGTTCAGCTGTGCTGCACCTCTGGGCTGCCTGTTGAGCTACCACAATCTGTTTTTCGGCTTCAATATCAGCTTCCTCCTTCTGCTTTCTGGCTTCTTCAGCTTTACTTTTCAGACGCTCAACCTCTTCCAGGGCTGCCTTGCGTTGCCTGGCTGCTTCTTCTTCTGCGGCGGCAATCTTCTTCACCTTTTCCTCTGCTTCCCTTCTCCTCCTTTCCTCCTCAAGGGCAAGCTTCCTTAGTTTCTCTGCCTCTTCCTCTGCATGGAGTCTACTCTGTTGAGTTTCATCTGCAATGTTTTTCAGCTTGTTCAGCTCCAGCTCCAAATCAAGTTTTCCAGATGAGGCCTTTTCAAAGTTAAGTTTAAGAATCCGGATTTCTTCTTCAACAACCCGTCTCTGTTTGAGAGTGTCGTCCACAATGGCCTTTTGTCTTTCCATTTCAGCCTCAGAGGATTTCTTGAGCAGGATTATCTTCTCCTCGATGTCTTGCTTATGCTGGTTAGCCTGATCTTCAAGAGCCTTTCTCTGGTACGACTCATCCTCAGCTTGCCGTCGGAGTCTCTCATTTTCTGCCTCTTTTTCTTTGAGGGCAATTTCAGCCTCAGTTCTTAGGCGGGTCGCTTCGTTGATTGCAGCAAGTTTTTCCTTGAGAATCCTTTCAGCCTCTGATCTCTGACGAGCTGCGTCTTCTTCGGCAACTTGTCTTTGACGCTTGGCCTCTTCAGCAATCGATCTCAGCTTGCCTGCCTCCTCGGCGAGGTCCCTCATTTTACCAGCTTCGACCTCAAGGAGTTGTTTGCTCTTCTCTGTGTTGGACATGCTATCTTTTTCTGCTTTGAATTTTAATTCAAGTAGTACATCCATTTCACTTCTGACCTTGGCCAGTTCATCCTCCAATTGTTTTCTTTGTTGTTCGGCTGCACTTACTTCGTTTTTCAGGCGGTAAAGTTCATTTTCAAGGAGGGATCTCTGTTGATCAGCATGGTCAAAATCTGCCCTTAAACGAATCAGCTCCTGTTCTGCAGTGAGTTTCTGCTGAGCAGCACCTTCGGCCATCTTCCTTTGCCTCTCGAGTTCTTTCTCTGCCATCTCCTTTTGTTTAAGTGCTGACTGCTCAGCTTTGGCCCTCTTTTTGGCTTCGCGCTCTGCGTCATCCTTCTGTTTTTCTGCTTCTTCTTGGGCGACACTCTTTTGGTGGGCTTCTTCCTCAGCCTGGAGCCTCAAACGGAGGGCCTCATTGGCCTTTTGACGCCATTTCTCAAGCTCTTTTTCGGCTTCTTCCCTGGCATTTTCTGCATCCTCCTGCTGATTCTTGAGACGTGCTGCCTCTTGTTGCAGCTGCAGCACAGTGCCATGCTCTTGTTTCAGCGATTCCTCCAACTTTGATGTCTTCTCCACATAGGACATTCGCTTGCTTTGGAGCTCAGCAGCAGCGCTCTTTTGGGCTGCCTCTTGGGCGACCATGATTTGCCTTTCCTTCTCTACCTCTGCCTGCTTCATTTGTCTTTCTGCCTCCTCTGCTTGCATCTTGAGCTTCTCCAGATCTTCAAGAGCTCTTTGTTTATGCTTTGCAGCCTCTCTTTCAGCCTCTGATCGCAGCTTGAGCTCCTCCTGTGCTTTGCGTTTCTTCTGTGTCTCCTCGTGGACTTGTTTGCGGAGCTTCTCGGCCTCTTCTTGGGCGGCCTTCCTGAGGTTCTCAGCCTCGGCTGCCTTGTCTCGAAGCTGCTTCAGCTCAGACTCTGCGGTGGACTTCTGCGCCACTGTCGTCTCAAGTTGAATCCTGATGAGATGAATTTCCTCTTCGATTTTGACCCGGCTTTGAAGAGCCTCCTCCACAAGTTGGTTTTTGTCATTGATTTGCTGTTCCGAGATGTTTTTGAGCTCATGCAATTCCTGCTGGATGTTGTGCTTCTGCTTTTCTGCATCTACGGCAACAATTTCTCTCCTGCTGACTTCCTCCTGCATTCTGAGCTTTAGCTCCAGAGCTTCTTGCTCTGCTTTGGCAATGGCCTTTGCATGAGATTCGGCTAACTGTCTCTGTTTGTCTAACTCGGCCTGCATCTCAGCCATTTTTTTCTGCTCTTCCGCTTTGATTTTCTCGACGGCTTTCTGTATTAGTGGAAGCAAATGGTAAAGAAAGGATTATGACAGGTTAAATGTTGGGTAACACTCTACATTAAACAGCTCATTAGTGAGTGTATTGACATTGTAATTACTGTTGTAATCACAGTGTAATGACACTACAAAAAAGAGCAACTTAATGTATGGTATTACTCACCCAATGTTAATGTAAAAAGTTAGCTTAAAGTTAAAGTCAAATGTTGATGCAATGCATATCATCAAGGTGGCGTTAAATTCACAATGCAGTTAAATCATACAACACAAGACATTTAAAGAAAGATTGGATGATGATGATGATGATGATGTGGTAATGTGTCAATTAATGAATGGAAACAAAATATCACTTCACAACACAGCAGAGAAATCATATGGCATGCGGCTGTAGCTTTCTTTTGCAATGCTACTCTCAAAACTACATAATGGTTTTTATAAGGAAAATAATTAACCGGAGTGAGATTCTATGATGTTATTTATGATTTCTTCACTCCTTAAATATAAACTAATATTCTTCTTACTATCTAGATAACTGGTTCAGAAGAAGCATTGGGGACTCTGCACATTTTGCAAAGTGCCATTACTATTAATATTAATAAAAACAATGCACTTTTGTTACATTTTGAAACTGATAGCAACCTTTTGAAAGAAAAATGTCTAAATGCCCATGCAAGGTGTTCTTTACATCACTATTCTCTGAGTTGGAACAGAAAGGCAAGGTGAAAAGTGACAAAAAGGACGCCAGATAAGAGATCATTATAAGTCATTATGGCACCAGTTTATGGGTAGTTACAAATAATGAGAAAGCCAGAAAGAAATACGAAGAAAATAAAGAAGAGAGACTTTAAATGCTAAATTCAACGGCAGTGAAAGAAAAGATGATAGATGGAATTAAAGTGCAACTTTATAAGATAAAAATATTACAGTTTGAGACAGAAACGGAGATATGAGGTCAAAAAGACTGAATGAAATGTATAGATAGACACCTGAAGCATAAAGTATAATTTACCTCTTTAGCGCCCCAAACAAGTTAATCTTAGATTATGACAGAGCACTGGCAGGCAGTTAAGAGAAGCAAAGAAAAGAATGAGACATCAGGGTTAGAAGAATTGCACTTTAAACTTTAACCGTGTGTTAAATTGAAAAAAAGGAGAGCTGAAGGACCATGGTTACAGCCTGAAGCACTGAGTACGAACTGGGGGAAACCCCAGGAAAAATTAGCCAGAGAGAGAGAAAGAGAGAAAATAATAGAAAAGATCATAAACATAGTGAAACTAAGATCCCCCTCATTCCAAATCTACAATGGTCAACACAATAGAAATGGAGATGGTTCAAATAAAAAATGCATTGATGCGAAACTAGACAGATGTTTCAGACGCTTCAGACGTCATTTCCCTGATGCTCACGGGTCACTGCACTCAAAAACTCAAGCATCTGTTACATTTATATTAACTTTTTTGTAATCGCACACCTTTGCACAAACCCATACCATATTATATATAAATAATATATACGTTATTTAATAAGCTCCACACTCCACACAACTATCAAAAACCTTCAGCTACAGCATGCCAATGTTTCATGCTTTTATGTCAACACAAGTGAACAAATTGTCACCAGTAAATAAATTGTTTGTGTGTGTGTGCTTGTGGATGTGTGTGTGTTGACGTGTGCGTGTGTGTGTGTACGTGTGTGTTGATGTGCATGAGTGCAAGAGAGGGAGGTAGAGATCGGTAGGTAGGCGTGCGTGCGTGCGTGCAAGCATGCGTTTGGTTTTGGTTTGGTCAGTTGATTGACATTTCGGTTGATTGGTTGATTAATCGATCGGTCAGTCGATCAGTTGGTTGGTTGGCTGGTTGTTCGGTTGGTTGTTGGGGTTAAAGGTTAAGAGCTTTAGTCTCCGTGAGTTGTCACGCACCTCCTCGTCCTCTAGGCGGCGCTGCGTGTCCGTGATGAACTTGATGTACTGGCTGGTCAGAGTCATCAGCTCGCTGTAGCGCGTCCTCAGCGTCACGTACTAGGAGAGGGGGGAGTTAAAACGCTGTTTAATTGTCTGAGCAAAGATTTTTATTTTCTCCAAATATCACCATTAAGAATAATAATCTGAATCAGAATGCGTTTATTCAGCCAAGTACATTTTCATATACAAGGAATTTGCTGTGGGAAAGATAGGTGCATTGCTGTACAGACAAAAAGCATGTAAAACTTAACAGTCTGAAAAAATTATCCATAAATATACAAAATAGCCAAATAAAAAAAAGCCAAATATACAAAAACATGCAGAATAAAAAACAAAAATAGCCAAATATACAAAAATATACATAATTTATAAATTACAATTCTAAGTTCAGTTAACAAGGTAATAGCTGGGGCTAAGTATGGTTGCTAGTATGGCTGTGGGTAAAAAACGACCCTAAGCTTTCCTTAGTTTCGTTTCCAATAAAAAAAGAAAAAAAAGAGAACATACCTCCTGAATGATGTTATCGGAAGCGGAATCCATCTTGGTTTTCTTCAGAGGAGAAGTGAGAGGTTCTACTTGAGCTTTGTAGGCCACCAGCTGGAGTTCATAATCCTGGAAACATCACGATCAGTCTTAGAAAATCACATACGACAAGCCAGAGCCTTCTCTCTAAATGACACTTGGGAGGTGGACTGCTACCTTGATGGTGTCAATGTACGCCTTGGCATATGTTTGGCAATCATCAACCTTCTCTTTGTTCTGCTCAATCTCCTCCAGAAGTTTCTGTTTGGAAAGAGAAAAAAACATGGTAAGTATTTGTTTGATATATTTTGTTCCATTTGGACACATTAAGTTATCATCTATTATTACACGGCTCTGTGGAATAGTCGGTTCTTTTTGGTCAATTGCAGCAATCAGCGTTCTGGACAATTTTTCTTCGGAGGCTTTGCAGTTGCAGAGTTTGCATGCTTGTAAAGCTATTTCAAATCAATATTCAGTCTTCATTTATTTAGTAAGTAGCCGTGTAATAAGTGATAAGGAATAATGTACAGCCAGCCAGTCATTATCCCAGAATAACAGGGAACCCAACAGGGTGATCAGGTCTTGTATCACTCTGATGGGGGTTAATATTTTGCGATAATGACCAGCTGGTTGTACATTATCCCATAAATAGAATATATTAGGGATATAAAAACGCCCAAGCGGCATACCTTCTCCTGGGCCAGCTGCTCCTTCAGGGTCTTGCTGTTGCTGATGGGTACAGCCTGGATCTTCTCCTGCCGCTGCTTGGCGTCGGAGATCCAGCGGATCAGCCAGTCGTAGCTGTGGCGGTAGCTTCCCAGCTGGCGTCCCAGCTGCTCCAGCTCCCGCTGCCGCAGGTCCATCTGGGAGAACACGGCCTTCCAGCGCTCCTGCAACCCCGACAGTTGCCGGTGGTAGTGGTCCAGCTCGGTGTCACGTTCGTTGTGCACGCGCGACATCCGGTCGTTCACGGCCGACGCCTTCTTTAGCTCCGCCTCCAGGGAGTCGAACACCGGCTGCTCGCCCTCGGCCTCGGCTAGCATTTTCTGCAGATTCAAAAGAAAAGAAGAGTACATTTAAATTCACCTAATTCACCTTTTTCCTGATTACATACAAGGAAAGGGCTGAAAGCTCCCTTCTAATGCTGGATATGTAAAAAAAAAGGGCCTTAAAATTTGTAAAATAGTTGTGTGTGCTTCACCTTCAGCTGGGTGCGGTACACCTCCACCTCCTTGACGTCATTCGGAACGGTGTGTACGTTGCGTAGACTGTCCTCGTACTTCTTTAGGACCCCCTCGGCCCCCTGCGTGTTACGGATCACCACCTCCACCATCTTGAGCCTGGGACAAAACAAAAGCAATTTTTTTTAATCTAAGAAAATTTTTATTTTTTCCTCCCCGATTTTTTTATCTAATATTAA
>OMKR01000099.1:0-20534 GCA_900302355.1 Cyttopsis rosea
CAAACAAGCACCGGCGTACAGGTAATGTCCAGTACCACGGACAAAACACTATCGCGGTTTACGCCGTTTCCCAGTTTGGTCATTTGTGTAGTTGTCTTGCTGAGTGTTGGGTCACTAGTGCGGTGATGTAGCCCGTTAGCTAACGACCAACAACCGTGCGACCATCCCGGGTCAGTAAAGCAACAGCAGCCCGCGACGGTTCCAGGTGCTGCTGGAGACGGCCCCTGTCCCTCGGCGTGTGGGCTGCTCTGCGCCGTTGAAGCATCAAGCCGGTGGGACTTGTTTAAAAAGGGACCGAGGTAGCTCGTGCTACACACAGTAGCTGTTAGCTCAGCCTGGCCCGACACTTCCTGGATTCCTGAGCAAACATCCAGTCGCACCAGGTGTGTTGTTTATCTGTTCACGTCAACACCCATGTGCCGCAGCCTGGCTGATCCTTTCACTGCAGATGCACATCCAGTCTTTGTATGGAGCCACCACAGCGTAGACGCCTCTGGTTTAGATCTTCCTAGAGGTGTGATGGAGTCGAATCACACCCCCCCCCAGGACTTGACATCTTGTAATGTGACCTGTGAGACCGGTACGGCGTCCGAGGAAGCGCCGTGCTGCCGTGGCCGCGGCCGCGTGGGGTCCGTGCTCTCCTCATGGTTTCCTTCTCGTTTCTCTTCCCAGGCGCTTGGGCCGGTCGCAACTGTTCCTTGGGTCGGCAGCTCCGGTGCTCGGCCGTAAATGTGACAAACCCACTCAACACATCCAGCCTCACGATGGGTCAAGACCGGGGGAAGTATGATTTCTATATCGGCCTCGGATTGGCGATCAGCTCCAGCATCTTCATCGGAGGCAGCTTCATCCTCAAGAAGAAAGGGCTCCTGCGGCTGGCCAGGAAGGGGTCAATGAGAGCAGGTATCGTATGTTAAAGCGGCAGAATGTTTAAAACCTGTTAACCGGTTTCGGGGGCACTCCCCTCAGGACACCATGTTGACTAAGATGCACTGGTATTTACACGCCACCGACATTTCTGGCTTGGCCAGTTGTCTCATGGGATCTGGCCTGCAGTACGTGTGCTTTAGGGTGCATCTGACTCATGTTATTAGGTTTGGTCTCGTCTCATATCGTGTATTAAACCTGTAACGCTGCCACTACGAGTGAAAATCTGCCGTAACTGCGTGCCTTATAAGTGAGGTTGACTACACAGTACATCTATAGCCCATTTGTACATTCAGAAACTTATAGCCACAAGTTGAAACCAATGTTCAGATTCTGAATACATAACTTGTTCTTTCAGGCCAGGGTGGTCATGCCTATCTTAAAGAATGGCTCTGGTGGGCTGGTTTACTGTCAAGTAAGTGATTTCCCCCTTTGTTACACTGAACAATAGTCTGTCTGTTCTCTCCTCATAACTAAGCAGTACTCTTATTTCTTCTTGTATTAATTGTGTATGTCTATTATGCTGTTGCGTGGTTTGTGGTTAACATTATTATTCGACAGTGGGTGCCGGGGAGGCAGCCAATTTCGCAGCGTACGCCTTTGCGCCCGCTACTCTGGTCACCCCACTGGGAGCCCTCAGTGTGCTCGTCAGGTACAACTGTCGCTGTTTAATAACCAAATGGATTGAGTGACAACTCCAAAAACACTTGTAGATGTAGTTTTTATTTTGATTGAGTGTGACTGATGGTGCATGTTGTTTCAGTGCGGTCCTGTCCTCGTACTTCCTGACGGAGCGGTTAAACCTGCATGGGAAACTTGGCTGCCTGCTCAGTATTTTGGGCTCCACCACTATGGTAATCCATGCCCCCCAAGAGGAAGAGATAAGCAGCCTTGAACACATGTCCAGGAAACTGGTTGACCCAGGTTAGTGCACATCTTGCAAGTTTCCTGTCAAGAAATATTTATTTTGCATTCTCTTGCTGTTATCCAACATAAATGACAGAATAGTTTATTGTTCGTAGTCTCCCAGGGCTTACATGGCTTATATGGCTAATATTTACTTAATCATTTAACCTATGCCATTATAAGTTAAGCACACAATGTGTACTTAAATCATCATACATGTTCTTTCAAATTGGTTGTCTTGATAAAGTTCCCAGTGGGTGAAGTGAATTCTCCTCTCTCCACAGGTTTTTTGGTCTTTGCCACTGCAGTCGTCATCGTTGCCCTCATCTTCATATTTGTCGTGGGTCCCCGCCACGGTCAGACAAATATCCTCGTGTACATCACAATCTGCTCTGTAATCGGGGCTCTCTCAGTTTCCTGTGTAAAAGGGTTGGGCATCGCCATTAAGGAGGCCATCGCCGGAACATACGTGGTGGGAAACCCCCTGGCATGGATCCTGCTCCTCGGTCTGGTGGCCTGCGTGAGCACGCAGATCAACTACTTAAACAAAGCTCTGGACATTTTCAACACATCCTTGGTGACGCCCATCTACTATGTGTTCTTCACCACGTCCGTGCTCACCTGCTCAGCGATCCTATTCAAGGAGTGGGAGCACATGGGTGCGGACGATGTGATTGGCACCCTCAGTGGCTTCCTCACCATTATCGTGGGTATTTTCCTGCTTCACGCCTTCAAAGACATGAGTGTCAGCTTGGCCACTCTGGCTGTGTCCATCAGGAAGGAAGAGAGAGCCTTTCCTGCAGCCAACGGCTCGGCTTCCCACAGTAGCTATGAACTACTACACAATGAATCCACAGAGGACATGGACAGAGAAATGGGTTTGCCTTTTGACAGCGTCTCTAGAAGAAATGGTGCAATGAGCACCTCATAGGATTATAAAGGAATTTGTTGCACCTCCCACTACTGACTCAACGACCAAGGCATCGGTTTGGGCACGGAAAATTTTTAAGACAATCAGCTTCAGAGGGTGAAGTGTCTTGGATGGACCAATCGATTGTATTTCTTTTAATTTGCCTTATTTTTTCCCCCCAGATACTTAATTACTATAGAGTTGGAACTTTATTTCATTCTTGTGTAGCTCTGTAAATTAGTTTTTTTTTTTTTTTTTTAACTGAGAGGTTTGTTATATGTACAAGATATCAGCACTGACGTGCTTTCTATCAATATAGTGTTTTGATATAATTCTAAAGAGATGAGGTCCTGCTGAATATGGCTTTATTTAAGGGACAGAAATTAAGATGTGTTCATGTGATACTTGAAAGTAACAATTTTTGTTGGAGGACACCATGACCCTTTTTTGTAATGTTTACATAAAAAGCGCTCAAGATCAACCAACAGATTTGTTACATATTTATTGAATTAAAATGAATAAAACATTTTAAACACAAGGCACTGTGAGTAAATGCTAAACATGAGTATGAAAGTTGTTACTTAAGGTTTCCTTTATAATGTTTAGCATGCAAGTTTATCAATATTGGAAATACAATTTACTTTCAACCCCCTGCTTAAAAGAAGTCACCCGTTACCATTATACTCCACCACTGCAAGCCCTTAAATACTTATTTGATAAAAATAATTACCCCCTCTGATCTCGTAGCTTCCCACATGTATAAAACAGGTGTCCAAAAAAGGGAAATACCTACTCATTTTAATAAGGCACAAGTGAATACAAAAAAAAAAGAAAATCATACATAAAATGTGGCCCAACGTCCTAAAGGTTTATCATGGTCCACTGCTGCTCAAGGCGTAAAGCAGAGGTTCTCAACTCAGGCCCCAAATTCCACTGGTTCTCAGGTAGCAGAGATTGATTCAGACCAGGGGCCAGAGATGAGAACCACTGACCTAAAGGGAAAGAAAAATCCTTGCTGGTGTGAGGTCACTGGAAACATATTTGTGGTCCATTTTGTGTTTCTTTGTATTTTTAAGCGGTGGAACTAGAATCTCAGTTGCTGGCGAGGGATTGGTGTATCGGTGGCTGGAAGCAGCGGACGTGTTCCACAGGCATGTTCTCACCATCTCCCGACTTCATGTATTTGTTCAGGATGGCAAAAATCTCATTGTTGAGGACTTGGAATTTGCGGATTCTGTCCACCATCTTCTTCAATGGCTAAAGGAAAATGGAAACATAACAAATTCATAGAGGAATGACAGGACCAAAGGTGTTTTCATAGTGGAGATGGTGGATGTTGTGGTGTCTTGAAAGAATAGAGAATAGTACAATAGAGAACATAATGACTGACCAATTTGGTCTGTAGTTAGTGTTTTGGTTTGGATTAGAGACTTGTCTCAACTGTGATTAACTTCTTAATACAGCTAACCTTCATCCCAATGCATTGTAATCGTCCTGCTCAGAGTTTTCAGCCTGACATCACCAGACCAATTCGCAAATGCATATTAGTCTGGAACCTCTCAGTTCATTTTCAATTTCCAAGGGATGTTACCAACGGGCACAGACCAAAATGTCTCTGGATGCAATTGTACAGACCTACAACCAATCAGAGCAATGACACATGTGACGTAGCGCTGAGCGAGGGATGGACATCTGTCTGAATGGGAGGGTGGCCAGACCAATCTGCCAGAGCAAATGAAGCAGCCCGCAGATTGGTCTGGTTCTCAGGCTACAGAGCTTTATCATGAAAGCATTGCAGATTGTTTTGGCCTTGTCGGCCAAAACAATCTGCAATGTATAATTGGATGTATAATTGGCAAAGGAACCCCAAGCAACTGCTGTCACCATACTTAATATTTGATTAGTCTGAATTACAATTTGTTATTCTATCTCAAAAAGACTAGCTCGGAGGTAAACCACTACTGACAGAGCCATGCAAATCGTGTGAATCTTTTTGTGCCCCTTTCTTTGGTCCGGCAACCGGTTGATCGCGTTTTATCTCACTCACCACACTCTTGATGACCTCGTCCTTGCCATCGTGTTTCTGCACTTTGAGGAGGTGGTAGCTGAAGTCCAGGATGTCGAAGCGTCTCTGTTGTCCCAGGAGGGCGATGATCATACAGCCGGCCCAGTGGAGGCCATCTCCAAAGCACTGCCTTAAAAAACAAAAATAAAGAAATAAATGGTAAGCTGGGAGAAATCAATGGTTAGAAGGTGATTTATTTTTCCTCCACTTACTCCACAGTGAACTCGTGGGCTCCCACTGGGATGCAGTAGACAAACTGCATGGCGCTCCACAGACGGTGGAACTCCACACACTCGTCCACGTGCATCACTCCGTTGCTGGGCAGCGGACCCCGCCAGATGGGGTCTTCCAGGAAGCCACGTACGCGAGTCAGAATGACCTCGAACATGGACAGGCCGCAGCACAGCCTCTCTTTGGTCAGCAGATCCCCCTCACGGGCGATGGCGATTTGCTGGAAGCAGGAGAGCAGAGGGTTTATCAGAACGGTCGTCCATGCGGCGATACGACCGCGGCTTCACGTTTCACTCTTAAAGCGACCGCACCTGGGGCGTCCCGAGGCGCTCGATCAGAGGAACCAAGTGCAGCGCCGTGTACTTGACTTCCAGACGCTTCATCTTGGCATCAAGACGCTCTCCCTCTGCAGAGAGCAAAGAAACGCCATGTTTAACAATCACACAATCACAATTTTATTTGTTTTCTTTTGTTTAACAATGTGAAATTCTCTTTATCTACCTTTGACGTGGACCCTGGGAAGAATGTTCTGGAATGGGGCTGCATGCAGCAAGTCACAAACTTCCTCCTGGGACTGAAAAAATATATAAAAAGCTAAAATCAAAACACAACTTTCTTCTTCGTCTTTGATTTCATGGGCAACTTAGATCCTGAACAACACATCCATTAAGTACCGCCGCAGTCAAGCAGCCAATTAGAAAGCTGCTATATCCACTATTAAATGAAGATGGCACTACTGAGCCAACTTAATCCTCCACCTAGTCAGCATTTATTAAAGGCCAATATCATATTGAGAAGTGCAGTAGCGTCCAAACAAGGTTCCGTACCAGGCTCTGTTCGCTGAGCAGACAGAAGAGCATGGCGTTGCCCACTTCCCTCAGGTTCTGGAAGCACACGGTTTTGAGCTCGGCGTACTCCACGATGTCCTTCAACTGGTGGTGGAAGAATTCCAGGATACCTAATTAAATGAATGGATAAATCAGAAAAGTCTCATCACCTCTCCATCAAATATTTCAACTAATGTCATGGCAAATTAATCCTTTGAAATCACTCCAGGTTCCACCGTTCCCTCACAGCTGCCAATAGACCTTATGTAACATTGTACACAGGTTGTCAGGTGTTACCATCAGTCGAGCAGCAGCCGGGCTAATTTGAAATCTCCACAGGTCTCCCAGGTTCACACTTCATCCTGTACACGGTGACCTCGTATTGAATGGCTTGTGGCTCCGAGGAACATTTGTTCTTCTCATTACATTACATTGTGTTAATGAGTATATGCAGGAAAGTGGAGAAGAGGACGTAGATCCTCATGATGTAGATTCTTAGGAGCCATCTCAATGAAAAGGCCATAAAAAATATTTTTGACATCAACGTCAAACAGGTGAGAAGGAAGGAAGAAAAGCTGATTAATTGGAAATGCATCATATGGATTTCTCCTTTTCCAGGGATGAATAATGAAAAATTTATGCGACGTGTTCTCTTATCTCTAGCAGATATTCTCTGTATGACAATGGAGCCTGTTGATTTAACACTGATGTGTGCATGATTTATACCCTAGAGGAAATTGTTTACTTAAATATTGACAGAATGTTGTCATGCCTGACAACTACAGTACATCCGATATGAAAATAAGTAATACATAATAGAGAATGAACGTTCTATTGTGGATTTGTGGGAACATTTTTTAAATGAACACCTTACTAAATAAAATCAGTGGGCACAAAGGGTTGGAGTATAATGGGCCGATTCCCCACATTATGGATTTCCTAATAAATACTAGAGTGTAATTCCTACCTGGGGAGCCGTACTCATGGCGGGGAAGTCTGCAGATTTTGGGCATCACCTCCATTAAGGTCTTCACGTACTGCATGATTGTGCCTTGAAGCTGTGGAGGGGAACGACAGGAGTGAGAATAAAAACATTTTTTGAAGTAGCTTTTACTGGTAAACCAATAAAAAGGATTACACAGTCAGTGGGAAAAGTCAGGGGAAATATCAGGACTGAAACCGACGGACTGGTCAAGATGCATCAAGGTCTTCACCCTTTAAAGGAGTAAAGCTGCACGACTATTCTATGAAAAGTACATCGGTTCCACTTGTTTAGGGAGAAATTATTTGGTTTTACCCCCTTGCCTCAGAATGTCTTCCTCTACACTAAAAAGGACCACTGCACCCCGAGGTTCTCCTCACCAGGCTTTTGACGACCTTCAGCAGCTCCTCCATCACCACGGCGATGCCCTGGTAGCCCAGCAGCCGGCACATGGCCTTGATGTGCGGGGGCCCGAGGAAGTTCCTGTAGAAGCCGAATACGCTGCTGTACGCCAGGTTCAGAGCCTGTGTTCAACCAGAGATTAGGGACAACAGGAGACGGTATTAAATTATTGAATAATATCAGTGAATTTCCCCTCAAGGGCATCAATCAAGCGCAATCATTCTCAAGAAGAAAAGAGTCGGATCAAGTGACTCAATCTGTTTGAAATGCGCTAGAAGTGACTTCTTGAAGCGGGTTCTGTGCGACAAAGCCCCGCTGTTCAATTTGGATCAAACCAGATGGTTTAGAAAATAATAATGACGAATGAATTCAGCCTGTGTGGGGGGGCGGGATACGAGTGGTAACATGATGCCGAATCGCTTTACCAGAGGACAACTCCAAAATATTAACACACGTACTTCAAAACATCTTTAAACTTTTACCTTCGACTGGAAAAAAAAAAGCTTGGGATGGGAAGAAAAATGAAAAAAAAAAATGTTGAAAGTCAATTTAACAGTCGTAGAACCATTTCTATGATTTCCAAAGACTTGAACAGACTGCTTTGCTATTGCGAGTGACGACAGGTCCCTCCCCCCCCCTCCTCCTCTATATCCTTCCCCTCCCGCTCAGTTCAGAGAGGATGCTGCTTTAATCCAGCTGCACTCCCACTCCCACTTGCGTAGCAGCAACAGAGGAGACTTAGACGGAATCAAATCTCTTCTCTGCTATTCTGCAATTTAAAGCATAGACGGCGGCAGCAGCTGGAGGTGAAGCCTTTTAATACCATGGCAGAGAAATAAATCCAGACAGGACGGCAGTCGCAGAACCCGCTGAAACAACACTCCGGGGCAGCAAACAGATTGGGCGC
Organism: Cyttopsis rosea; assembly: GCA_900302355.1. Lineage (NCBI taxonomy): Eukaryota > Metazoa > Chordata > Actinopteri > Zeiformes > Parazenidae > Cyttopsis > Cyttopsis rosea. The sequence goes on from OMKR01000099.1 coordinate 8,158, forward strand.
GCTCGATGTCGTCTGGCACCACGCTCAAGGTAAGTCCACACTTCTATTTGATGCGTTAAAACAAGGAGAGACGGTCCGGCAGAAGCAGATCTGCCATTTCTGTTGCTATGGTTTACAAGTGAGACGGCGGATCAAATGTGTTTGAAAAGCCCCGACTCCGAAGACAGAAATACCTCCATGCAAGACTGGTGTTTCCCACGTCGGGTGTCAAGTTTTGAATGTCAAATATGACAGGTCAAACTGAGGGAAAATGGATTTTCCTGGTTGCTTTGTCCAGTTTCAAGTAAGAAATAAAGTTCAATCACCCCCCCCCTCCATCAGAAAATACGTTAAATTCCACTTTTACCTAACTTAAGCGCCATAAATTCATATTCTGTCAGAAATGACAAAACAGAGCTGTGAAAATCGAGATTAGATTGAGATGACATATACATATAAATCATGCATTATCAGAACAATGCTTTTTATTTTGAATGTCTCAATTTTATACAAATTGTTTCTACAAATACATCTGTAGTTTCATGAATCTCTCACAACAAGACAAAAGTTCAAGTACTGCCATCACAAAATTCAGCATGTGTAATAAGAGTAGAATTTTCAGCAATAGAAATAATAATAAATAAATAAATAAATAATATCCTCATGATGACCAAACAGTAATTCAGATTCGGAGATTGTTGGACATAAATTAATAAAATTCATTGTGTGCTTAGGTTACCAACTCAAAATAAATTTTATATCCATCTGTCTAGAAAAAAAACTAAAACTAAAATAGAAAGTCAGACATTGAGGAGACCTGCATATATAGACTATGTAGCTGTATGGTTTTCAATGAGCGGCAGCGTTTATTTCCGGCCTGGACATTTGGTGGCGTGTGAGGGAAACTTTGGGCCAGCGGAGGCTGACCCGGGGTCAGTTCCGCCTCTTAGATTGGTTTAAACGACCTGGCTCTGCAGTATTAGTTTGCTGCGTGGGCTCCTACTTGGGGCTTTGGCAGATGCTGCCTCGGAGGATAGGCCTGGATACAAATATGAAATTACCCAACATCTGTACGCAGTCATCCACGCTACCCCTGTGTACTTTGTTCCAGCTAATCCTTTATAAAATACTTTTTTTCTAATACATAATATAATGTTGTGTAAAGTTTATAATGCTGTGGAGAGAAGGCAGATGTGAGGGTTTTTGTTTTTTTCCATTTAATCTGCTTTTAAATTGTATTCTATTTAGTTGGCGGAAATGGTCAGTTTACTTGTCATCCATCCAAATTAAAATGGTAATAGTTTTCCATCAGTAAACCCCAATCCTCAAAACAAAAATGGCTGCCATTTTGATCCATACTTTTGAGTGATCAAAGCTATGTGAAGTTGACCATAATAACAGTGACGACGTCAATTTCTAACACTTTTTTTTTTCCTTTCTTTTCTTTTCTTTTTTTTTTTTAAAGATGACTTTTTGAGTTCACCAAACCAACAACATCTGAAAAAGAAAAATTCAACATCCAATCTCGAGAGTGCAGCGTCGTCATGGTGATCACAGTGTACAACATCTCGGCCACCTCGGCCCGGGTGCACTGGCCGTCGTCGCCGAGCTGCCGCGACACCTTCTACAGCGTCATGTACGACCCCAACTGGAACAGCCTCATCATGGGCTACAAGCGCAAGAGCTTCATGCACGAGGAACGCATCCCTGTCAGCCAGACCGGCACATACCTGGGCAACCTGATCCCCAAGACCATGTACTTCCTGTGCGTGACGTGCCAGGCGGCCAACCCGGACCGGGACCAGTGTCAGGTGTTCACCACGCTGAGCGACAGCGGCGAGGCCCACGAGCGGGACGGCTGGGAGGTGGCCATGGGCATCTGGATGGCCAGCAGTATCCTGCTCCTGGTCATCGCAGGCGTGCTGCTGTGGGGCTGCCTCCACAACGTTTGCCCCCTCCCGGGTCAGAACCCCCAGGGGTGCGCCGTTCCCCAGGCCATGGCCCACGGCGACGTCCCCGGGCCCGGGTTCCTCTACGCGTCCAACGGCAACGATGACGACGCCAAGCAGGCCACCGTCATCCAAAATCCTCTGTTCGCCTCGCAGGCCATCGGCCACATAATTACCCAGGACCATGAGCTGAGGACCTTCACTAAGCTGTCTGGCAGCGAGCCCGTGTAAGCCAACTAGATTGAGGTCACCCCAGCATTGTTCTGCTGGGACGGAATTGTAATATTTTCATCTAGAGCCGAAATCCTATTTGTGTTCCGGAGATATCAAATGTGTTTTTAGAGGAAAATATCATTTTCACTTAGATATAGTATATTGCAACACTCTTCAAGTTTTGTGATATATTTTAATTATCTTCTTGAATATAAAAATCTGTCCAAGTGATATACTCAATGGAATGTGTGTGGAATTTTTGATGCCTTTTGACCTACAGTAGCACCGTTTTAGAAAGAATACATTTGTCAATGTTGCCCATGATACCAAAGCACTGTTTCTTTGTGAGAAATGTTTCACTATTTATTCTTGACATGGATGTCACATAAACTATTCATTTTAAGCAACGATTTGGCAATTACCCATAAGTCATACACCAGATTGCTGCCCAACATTAACCCAGTGAATAAGGGGGGTGAATAAAGGAAAACAGATAATCAGGTTTTTTGGAGTGGTAACAAATTCTACACAGACCTTGGATCCGTACAGGTACTGGGGCTGTGCGTTGGGCTGCTTGTCCCTCTGGAACTCCTGCGAGAAGGGCAGGATGGTGCGGACAAACCTAAACACAGAGATGGAGTCTGGCTTGAGATGGATTCTACCCCGATTACAGTTCATGCGTATCATCAGCGATGTATTAGCCATCAGCCATGAAAAAAACATCTACATGTTAGTATATTATAATAGTATCGTATACATCCTATGTCATGGGAAAAAAATATCATCCAAGTTACCCCTCCCAATCCTGCTTTTCCGTGTTTCAGAAAACGTTATGGAGTCCTGTACAGCTCCCATCATGTGGTGATGTGTGTTGCTGTTAGACAGCGCTATATGCTTAGAAGTACAAGCAAAGCCGTCACAGACAGAAAAGACATCCCAGCCATCAAACAGCTGGGATATTAAATGGAAGTTCAAAACAAGACAATATCATTCCCCTGTGCGGCGTATTGAGGGAACGGCCTCGACCTGAAAGACAGTCCCCACAGCGCATGAGACGGTCCTTTCTGATCGTCTGTGAGGAGAATACAGAACGAAAATTAGTCCGGTTCGCTCAACGCTGACGCTCTACTGACAGCGATGCATCCCTGAGAAACATCCTTCCGTCAGACCCTGTTCCATGCTGCTGCAAAGCTAATACAGTGTAGTTCCAACACTTTGTTTAAAACGTGCATATCTTCAACCTTTCCATCAATTAAAGCCCTTCATTTTGAATTAGTCATCAGTATGTCATTTTTAATCCAACCAGTAAATTTACATGCCTCTACCAAGCCTGGTGAAAACTTTTAATTTAGGACCATTATAAGAAAAAAAACAGTACATGGGTCCTACATAGCAAAGAAAAGTAAAAAAAGTCAATTTAGTTAATATCATGAGATTTTCCAATACCTTAATTCTACCTTTCCAAGCAGAAAGTAGGTATTGGAAGGGTAGGTATTTATTTTCCAATACCTTCAACCATGTACCAGGCTAGTGCAGGGTTATCATAATGTATTGATCATCATAATGTATTGGTGAGTACAGGCTAGATAGCATGTATTCAGAACCTAACAGCAGGATTTATCCAGCTGAATAATTTACCTCAACTATTGCATTTAACGACGCAAAAGGTGACCGGCTGACCCCTAGATTCACCAACCCACCTGTTGGTGGACCCGTTGTAGCAGTAGTTTGGCAGGAAGTCGTAGTTGAGTTCCCAGAAGACGTGCAGCGTTATGCGGCCGTACGGCGCCGACACATTGTGGTTGGCCTCGCGGAACATGGCGTCCATGCTGTCCAATGTCAGGAACTTGCTGAGCAGCTTGTGGGTCATGCGGTTGATCTCCAGGAGGCCCTCAAGCTCCTGGAACACGGGTCCCCCACCCAAGGGCAAATGATGAGCACACGTGAAGCTCAGAGAAACAACAGATGGAAAATGCATCGAACAGAAGAAGTAGAAACAAACTGGGAGCACGCACCATGATGGAGGTGAGGTCCTCGCTCTCGAAGCGATTGATGGCCAGCTCCAGAGACTTGTAGAGAGCGGCCGACACCCTCTGGGTGATCAGTCTGTTCAGGTCGATGGAGCGGCCGAGGAGCTGAGGGCCGATCAGACGGCGATCGGGTTAGACAGGAGCAGGACACCGCGTCACAAAACCAAAATAGAGAAGAAGTACCTGGACGTGGCGTTGCTTCAGGAGGGTTTCGTAGCGGTTGGAGGCCGGCCACGGAATGTTGGCCCCCTGGTTCTTGCACTCGGTTCTCAACCGTTTGTCAAGGAGCAGACTGGGAGAATGAAGGACAATTCAAAATGAATTAATAAAAATAATAAACCACATTATTACACTCAATATTTCAGATAAAACAAAAACTAAAATAATACCGGCCTCCTATTTACCTTCCAGCTAGAATTTTGTAGTAGGCAAATATCTGATCTGCCAGCTTGTAAACAAACTGATCAAAGCAGAGGTTCACCTGGAATGACATAATAAAACATTATTCATTTATGCTTCAACGTGGGCGTGTGGTGAGAAACATCCCCCATTTGGTCCTGTGTATTCTACCGTGCAAGCTGTGTTGCATCACAGCAGAAAGAAAGAACATGAATGACAAACAACTAGTTACTCAATCATGAAAAGACAGAGGCGGCCTCCACTCTGAATACTGCATTACACAAAACAAGGCATTTAGTTTGAAGTCAACAAAGTAAACATTGTTTTATGGGTGATTGCATATTGGTTAGAATGAGGTTAATTGGGTGCCTATGTCTGCGATGCCTCTATGGACAGAACCTGAATAAGGTCGATGCGATGCTTACACTTATGTGATTTATGCATCATGTTTGTACGTTCACTTCTATACGATTGCATATGGAAATGAAGGTTAAGTGCAAAAAAAAAAAAACAACAACCCTGATTTACCCACACCCACACACTGAAACCCTGTGGAAACTCTTTAAATCTCATTTCCCAATGCTCTACCTCGGCCTCGATCTCGTCGTAGAGGAACTGCTTCTTGAATTTGGTCAGAGCGTAGTGTGCGCTGTCATTGTACAGGTCCAGCGGGTAAAGCACGTATCTGGAAAGAGAAGGACGTGGACAAATATATTAATACGCCTCTTCCGCACAAATCAGGACTGAATTAAACCCCAAGGTGATATGCCAAGAACCAGGCCGGCGGGCGTGAGGAGTGCTGTAATGATGCTAAGCAATTTAGTGCTTAGCCATGTTTTGTAAAGATGAAGAGGCTGGGATTTACATTTAGGGAGTTTTTTCTAGAAGCCGAGTGTTTGCATTCAAATGGCAACATTTTAGCCTCTAGTTCTCGGAATGCAAGTGAGTTGCTCATTTCATTCATTTTAGACCTTGAGAATTGATTTTTAAGTGTTTCAACTTTATACAGGGTTCACTCTAGCATTACAATATGGAATTCAAGGACTAATATATAAATATAGTATAATCTCATTGTCATCTACTATTCTAACTGTCTATTTCCAACCATGCTGGATTAAATGTACATTTCCCTGGCATCATCCATGTCGTAAAAGTTTATTATGTTACGATTTGAATAACAAAACAAGGGGGACTATCACAGGTTTTCAATGACTGCACCTTTTTCAAGGACTTTTCAAGCACTTCACGACAAAAAGGGGCTATTTTCAAGGTAATCCAGTTCAATTTCTGAGGACAAAATTCAAGCACTTCAAGGACCTGGTATGAACCCAGTTTAAAGCTAACAGAAACATGTGATCGTCTTAACCAATGTGTAAATGTAGATGTCAACGAAAGTTGGAGGGTTTTGTTTCAGGAAGTAGAACTAAACTAATAAAAGAATTGCCTTTTTCGTTTTATTTATTCCCCCCCCCCCACAAAACCTATGTCCATAATTATACAGATAACGTACGGCTATACATTTCCAACCTCAATGACCCATCAAATTTCCAGCATTTTATCATTTTGTGACAGAGAATATAGAGAATCTAGAGAATGACGAAGCACTGGAGGAAGTAAAACCATAGAGAGATGTGTCGAGTCCTTTAGAGTGGTATGGAGATGAATGATTGCTGGTGCTAGAGCTCACTCCATCATGGAGGCCTCCTTGGTCTCCAGGATGTGGTCGGTGAGGATCCAGGGCATGGACATCTCGATGGGGAACTGGATCCTACGGCCCATGGTCAGCTCCAGGAAGAATTCCCTGAACCAGAGCTGGGAGAGGTCGCAGCACTGCTGCAGGGTCTCTGCACGAACCAAGGGGGGCAAGATTTACCAAAAGAGTTTTATGAGCCAACCCTAGAAGTCTCTGGAGCCCTGCTTTGTTCATTTCTTCTTACCGCTGAAATTCAACAGATGGGTGTAGAAGAAGGACTCGCGATGGAACTTCTCGATGTCCAAGATGGTGGGGCCTTCCAAGCTGCTGCGGAGCGTCTTCTTGGAGCCGCTCTTGTCGGCGATGAGAGACTCTAGCATGGTCCTCACCATGTAGAGCTGAACAGGAAAGGGGAAAGATTGAGACCAAAGCAAAACATAAGCTTCACATATCATAATCTTATTTCAAATGTGGGTGATGTGGTACATGACGTACTATATCAAAAAATGTTTTTATATTTTTATGACTACAGCAATCAAAGTGTCTCAGCCCATAATAGAATACCATATTCTAGGTTGAATAGAAAGATTTGTAGTTTTTTTCCAGGTTAGATAAATATGAATAGTGTTTGTTTTTGTTTACAGCGCTGCACCTGGAACAAGCCATCATTGTTGGAAGCGGGGACTAAGCTGATAATGCCGTGCGTGCTACAGTATGTGACATAACAGATGCAATGCAAGATCATAATATGTGTGATGTTACTTCAGACACAGGAGATTACCATTCAGCTCCAAATGTGATTAGATGGAATAGTACAATAGTACCGTGAGAGGTAGGGCTCATTGTTAAGCGTTTGGAACTGAACTGGTGTTAATAGGTGGAAGTTCGAAAGTTAGGAAGTAGAAAATAATAGATATAAATAATAGAATGATTATTGGCAACTATTTGAGGTGAGTACAGCATAGTAGCATATCCCAAAGCTTTGTTTTCTAAATGATCCCTCCTACCCTTAAATATAGGGTTTAGGGGTGGAAAAAATAAAAATAATTTATAAAAATAATAAAAATTAAAAAATACAATAAAAATGTAATAAAAATAGGAGATCTGAGACCTGCGTGCTGGAGGGCCCGACGGCGCGGCGGGGAACCTTGATGTCAAAGCCGCCCTTAGGATCCTTTTCTCCACGCAGGGCCGGGTCGTTGTGCGGCTCCCGCCCCGCCTCCCAGTCGCAGATCGTCTTGCGTATGGCCTGGAGGACGCTGTTTCGATACAAGATACGGGAGCGTTTTTTAAAATAACGTCCCAAGTGGTGAGTCACAGAGTAAGAGTGGTTATCGCAGTAAAACAAAAGCAATGCAGAAATCATTGCTGGTACAACGTTCCAACAATGTATCCATAACACAGTGACATCGGAAGGTGTGGTGAAGGCCCAGACTCCTTTTCAACTGAATTACATAAACTACGAGCACTTTCCAACAATGTTTTAGAGCCATGCTGCAATCCGCACCTCTGAATGACGTTCTTCTTCTTCTTGATGGCCTGACGCAGCGGATCCCGCAGGGTGACCTGAGCGAAGTCCTGCAGGGCGGAGTAGATGGTGTGGCGGATGGCGTGGTTGAACACGCTCTCCATGCGTCCCATCAGCACCTGCAGACCTTTGATCATGGCCATCACCTGCAAAGAAGCGCCAGATTCAAATCAGGGACAAACGGCAAAGTCAAGCAATATTAGGAGGAAAAAGAAAAAAATCAACATTTAGATTGTAGAGATAGTGTGTAGGCTAGACAGGTAGGCGACCTCCACGAGGGCAAACTTCTCCTCGCTGGTGTAGTTGTATCTGGTGGCTCTCTCGTACTCCTCAGCATTGTCCGGACACTCCTTGTTGGAGTATTTGTCTGTCGGATGCACCAGCTTCCAGGAGTACTGCACGGGGTGAAAAACACAAAAGATCATTTCCAACATTTTAATATAGTCATCATCTAATATAGTCCTATTGCACTTTCCCTTCACACGTGCTTTCGACATTGCATAAACCTAAAAGTACCTAATCTGTAATTGTGGCTGATGACAAAAAGGATGCTGCTGTCGTCATTCGCTATTATTAGTTCTTGAGGTGAATTAACTTGTTGCATAATTGTGTTGTTTTGAGTGGCGAACAGAAGGTTGTTTTTTTTCCGCTAAATCCCAAACATGAAATTGAATGAGCGTGTTCCTCACCACTTCCATGACGTGAGCGCTCCACTGGGAGAGCAACTGCATGCCCTGCAGGGCCAGGTCAAACAGCTTCCTGTACTCCGAGTCGGTTTTCTGGGCTTCCTGCCGGCCTGACCCAGTCACCACCTGCACGGGGGGGGGTATAAAAAATATCCTGAACAATCCTGAATTCTACCTGATCACTGTAACTACATCCAGCTTCTAAGGACACCTGACTTGTGTGCATCACAGCGGGAGGAGAATTTAATGTGATGCTGGTGAGGCTGCGTGTTTGATCGTGATCCAATTATTTCGGGGGGAAAGTCACAGATTGTCACTCAGAGTGATCAGAAATTAATTTGCCCTACCCCTTTGCGACAGCTCCCGCTTTAACCGCCTTGGTAGATCTGATCCCGGCGCTCGCGACAAATTTCCATATTAATCGCCGCAGCATGCCGCCACGAGACATCTGCTGGAAAGCTGATTAAAATCTCCGATGGGGAATTCAACAATCCCCGCACATAAGAGAGGGCTCTTAAGGATGATTTACAAAAGGAGCCCGTTTGAGCTGTAGCAGGTGGTGGATGTACATCGCGTTGCGTTTGAAATAAGCTGAATATGTTCAGAGGATTCGAGGGCCAGGACATAGGGTCGAGGGGAAAACACATATGCATTAGATGTCCTGCTGCTACGAATCACCACCAGACAAGCAGAAGGACCCATTAAGACCCGGCCTCTTGTATCAGGACACATCATGATCCTTGGACTGACCTGACATTAAGATCAGATCAGATCAGATCAGATGGTACTTTATTGATCCCATTCCAGCAGCTCAATGAGGAAGCATAAAGTACAGTCACAGTAGGGGAATGTACTAAATTCACAATATATACATACTAATGAGCAGTCCAACAGTAAAAAAATAAATAAGTAATAAAGTAATAATAAACGGCTCAAGAATGTACATACAACATAATCATTTCATTTACTTTAAATATATCTATTTTTTAAATGAGATTTGTGCAAAGTAGCAGCATGGAAATATGTAGTAGCACTGACAGCATGCAAGAACATGCATCTCAAATGTGTCAGCAGTGACAAATAAGTGAAAATAACATAAGATAAAGTATGTTATGCTACAGGTAAGGAAGTCAGGATGGCATGTTACGAGTATAGTGATTATATGCAATGGTAGTGCCAGTAGCCACTTGAATGCATTTGATTGTTTTTGTTTTTTTAATTTCACATGGTCGTGCACCGACCTCGCTGTTGCTGTAGCGCGCCAGCTCTGAGATGAAGCGCATGTGGTCCTCGCGGATCTGGATCATCTGCTCGCAGATGTTGTACTGGGGGCTGCTGGACGTGGACGTGCAGGACCACCTGTGGGGGGAGGCAAAGAAACATCGACTTGCAACCGTCTGAATGACATTTTCCGTTCTGTGGAGAGGAAATCCTGTTTGGATGATATCTCCACTAAACCATTTTCAATATTAAAGTTGAATTCAGGAAGGAAAAATTACTTTCTAGTTCAGTTCATACCACCCCCCTCCCACTATAAATAGTGTTAATGCTGGACAAGACATTTTTGTGTGGAAAGGAATTCATTCATTCAAGTATGTTTTTTCATATTTTTTGCAAGCTTATCTTGAGGCCACAAGTTAACCATCCCTCCTGACATTTACAATTCCAACTTGAAAATGTTGATTTAAATGACTTAATGACCAGAAATGTAAGAAAAATACTGTATATAAATATCACGCTGATGGTAAAATGGTGAAAGAGACCAACATTATTCAAAGCATTGACTTTACTTTAGGCAACATATTCAGTTTGTGTGACTGTGAGTCTAGGCAATGGGACATTTTCCTTCAAATTAAATCCACTTAACAGCCAATCTGACCCTCAGACGCTTAAAGTATTCAGACGGGTCACATTGTGCAGCGTCTTACCTCGACTTGTTCTCCTCAAAGTGAGCGCTGGTCTTGATGTACCTGGACAGCTCGATCTGCATGTCGCCAAACAGGGGGACCACCTGCAGTTGCTGTGAGGGGCCGAAAGTATTATTGTGGACCTCTCGAGAATAATGGGGCACAATGCATGTGTGTGCTACACTATGCATGGGCTTCGTCTGTCTAAATTCATCTAAAATTGTGTTTTTCATTTGAACGTCCTTTTATCCGGCCGCTGTATGGGGTCTCTCTCTCTCTCCCTCTCCCTCTCTCTCTCTCTAATGAACGACAGAATTGAACCAGACTAATTTGAGATTTAGACATTCATTTCAATTAAGACATGGTGTACTGGATTTTAAATCGTTGTTTACACCCACGCTCAGGTTAATTACCTTGAAAAACTTGTCAATCTTGGTGAGGTTGATCCTTTTCTTGGCGTCTAGTTTGTAGATGTTGCTGTTGTTCCCGTCCATCAGGTAGAGGCCGAAACCCATGACCTGCCAATCGGAGCGACAGACACGTCAAGCGGCTCCGTTATCGCCAAACGCATGGGGAGGGAAATCAATACTCTAGTGTCAGCGGTTTACCTTAAGCAGCATGTGCTTTTCATTGGGGGTGAGATACATTTTGTTCTCGTAGTAGTCGACACACAGGTTGACGATGTCCGCCAGCAGCTCGTCGTATCCATTGATCACCTCCAGCTGCTGCTGCAGAGACTGGAATAAGGAATAAGATTAGCAGGAAGTCAATAAATCATGGCATGTACGATTCTCAAAGATTCTTATTGCCCGTTTGAGATATCCATTCACTCTTCTTCAAATCTTAGTTTATTTTTGGAATAGATTAGAAGACTTCAGTTAGGAGTCCAAGCAAATATTTGAAATATAGCGTGCTCCAGAATTACAATACAGTTTTTAGACCAGAACGGAATACAAAATTGGCACCAGGAAAGCTTTTAATATCCATGTCCTCTAAGCTAAAAGTTATTCCACTGAGCCACTGAGAAATCTTCTTCATCCGTCCCACCTGAGTGATTTTGTTGTGGTTGGCCAGGAACATAGACAGGTTCTGAGACTCCTGGATGGACGAGGGTTCGGACATTTTTCTGAGGAACTGGGCGGCTCTGGGGGGAGAGGAGGTGAAAGGGTTTTGTTGCTTTATCTCAGAAGGCACGTTCAGTAAAGCTGCACGAGGTAGATTCCAGTGCACATGAATAAAAATGATAATAAAATAAAAAAATCCCCAGAAACATTAACCGATAGTGCCACCTGGTGGTTGTTATGAATATAGCGACTAGATTTTATTTGTTGTTTTCAGCCAGTGAATAAAATGCACGCGTTATTCTTGCGTTTTATATATCCGAGTACCTTTTGTAGGCAGAATGGTCGTTCTTGACACTGCACTTCATGTTCTTCAGCTCGTCCAGCACAGCGAACATGTTGATGAACTTTCCCAGGGTGAGCAGGTATGCCTCGGACACAAAGTCTTTCCTGCGCTCCGTGTGACAAAGCCGACGAACCTCCCCGCAGAAGCGGTCGATCGCCGTGCGCTAGAAAATGAGAAAGTGGGTTTACTTCCTTGTTTCTTTTTCAAAAAACGATGCATGAGATGAAGGATGAAAAATGAGCCGCGGTCAAGACTGTTACCTGGAAGTACATGAAATTCATCAGCTTGGTGACCTCGGGCTCCAGGACCTCGACCGTCTTCTCGTAGATCTCCACTCTGTTGGGCTGCTCGTTGCACTTCACCTGGAAGAGGAGGGAGGAAGAGCAACTCTATACAATGAGGACACAGACATTTGGATCCATTTGGATATTTTCGGAACTTGAGACAGTTTGTTTACCTGCGGTATGGCACGTGAGCAGCTCCTCCAGGTGTAGAGCATGATGGCATACTCCTGCCCCTCCTCCAACATTTCATTCTAAATAAACACAATATACAGCCCCGTGAAACGAGATGACCTCATCTCTTT
>OMKR01000106.1:0-10255 GCA_900302355.1 Cyttopsis rosea
GAGCAATACCTTAAAATGTATTTAACATAAAATCTTAAATTAATGTCATTATTATTATTATTATTATTATTATTATTAGTCGTCAGAAGCGCTTTAAAAAATCTCTTATACAACCTATAAAACACTTAAATCTCTCAATTTTAAATTTAGAAATATACATTGACAATTTGAAAGTTCTTCCCATGACTCATCCAAAGACTGTTATTTCCAGCGTGTCTGGGATAATATATGAGGTTTAAGGGATCAATAAATATTACCATTGTCTTCTCACTTTTTCCAGTAAATTGGTTTGAGACTGAAACAATGGGCTTGCGTCCTTCTACATCGACGGAATCTATAAAACAAGCAGAAGCGACAGAAGTTGTCAGACCGCTGAAGTGTATGAAACAGGAGGAGGATTCTTTGTTTCTTCACCTGCATCCTTCCTCTTCATACAACCACGTGCGTTCAAAGTGCAACTGAGTAAGGTGTTGGAGTTCGGAGCTGGAACCAGGACCCTGGAACGGAAGAGTCGAGAGAAATTTCAACGGAACCTCGAAATCGACAGACGCCATCACACGCACCCCGGCAAATCGGAGACGCTCACCCGTCCTGTGACTGAACCACAGTTTGTCCAAAAAGACCATCGTTACCGTCTGAAAAGGTCCTTGCTGGTTTCTGATAGATATTGAAGCCTTCGGCCGTCCACGTGACTGAAATAACGAAGCGGTCAATCTAAGAAAAGTCCACTCTTCGACTATTTGGAACATTTCAAACTTTTATAAAATACTACTATACAGTAACAAAATTCTCACACAAACGAGAAAAGAAGCGTGTTAAAGTTGCAGTACGTGAATCAATCTTTAACAAAAATTTATACATACCTGCCAGTAAAAATAGGTTTCCCCAAACCATGCTTTCAATACTGTTGTGGAATTTCATTGAAAAGAACACCCATACCAGAGCCAGACAATCTCCGGCTGTCAGCCTTGTATGGAACTGGTTTTGTTTCACACACACTCAAATACCGAGGTTACGCTTCTCCTGTCAAACAGCATCACAGCCACAAAGGACGGGCTTGGTTTTTGGTTTCTCGTCATCGGCAAAGGGCTGTGGACATGAGGGACGATCGTCTTCTCTGAAGAATGTCGTGCAAATCCATGTCTGAGACTCTGCCTGGCTCGCGTCTAATGTAAAAGTGTTGTGTTCGTGTGAGTTCTGTTTGCAGCAGGTTGGAAATGTAGGTTTATTTGACTCAATCATCGAATAAAAGTTTGTATTTGACTAAATGACATGAATCTATCCAATCTATCTAACAGCTCCTGGGGCTACGGTGCTTCCCCCCAAATATATAAAAATCACGCGAACTTAATTCTTAATTCATACTGCTTCGTTTTTGTATTTTGAAGCTAAAAGTTCTTTGCTTTGCAATAAGATGTTGATTCGTAACTGATTAGACTAAGGTGTAAGGTGATTAGACTACTGATGTTGACCACTACAGTAGGTGTCATCCCGCATGACAGACACCCAGATAACCGTACCCTGTCTAATATGTGTTTGAACATGTTTTGAATAACACTAATATCATTATTTAGAACTACTTTTTGCAATTGCTGCAGTGCACGCAGCTTCCTGTTTCTAGTCTCTTATATTAGCGCGGATGTAGCCAAAAGAGTCAATAAAACCCTGGAAAAACTCGATAAAATGTTATTGGGTTGTGGGTTGTTTTTAAATTCTTGTTATAGTATATAAAGACTTTCTGACTGTGAGTTTTCCATTTTCAGAAAGGAGATTTTACATGATTTTTAAGGCTTTAAAGGTGCAGTGTGTAGAATTAGTAGCATTTTGCGGAACGGACTTGGCAGAAATGGAATGGAATATGGAATAAAATATTCATAAGTATGTTTTAACTAGTGTATTATCCCATGAAAATAAGAATTGTGTTTTCATTACCTTGGAATTAGCCATTTTTATCTGCATGGGGGCTGGAGCCCCTTCCACGGAGGTCGCCAAGTTGCACCGCCATGTTTCTACAGTAGCCCAGAACGGACGAATTCGCAAATTTCGCGGCCACTGTAGATTCTCCTCCACAGACGCCGCCATTTTGCACCGTTACATGGACATGGAGGGGATTTCAACCTCACGCTAGTGGCCGCTAAATTCTACACACTGCACCTTTAAACATTTGTCCCATTGGACTGGATTTCAGCAGAATGAGATGCTGCAGCAGAGCAGCAACAACATTTTAATTGTAAGTCCTTGTGTAGCCTATCCTTCAAAGGGATACTCCTTTTGGTATTTTGGGAAATTAGCTTTTTGTCTTTCTTGCTGAGATTCTGACGAGAAGGTCAATACCTAATTAATCTCTGTGTGTCCAGTACCGAGATGGCAACGGGCTGCATGCTAACTGTGTTAGCTCAATGCATGGCTGTAGGTGGGATCAGCTAGCCTAGCTCCTGTGAAATTAAGGAAATATACCTTCCAGCATTTCAAAAGCTGAGTCATTTAAGCGATACATCTTCATGATGATTAATAAAAACATTTAAACAAGATCTTAGTTGTTTAAAATGCAGCTAGACAACCATTTACAGTATCTATTAGGTTGTGATTATCAGCAGAACTTAAATATGAAATATTCATACCAAATAACTTGGTATGTAACTTTCCTGTTCTTGCAACCAGTATACCAGGTGTGACCAAAGCCTACACATGTTCGTGGGAAGTCGCTGTGGTGTGTTGCTGCCATGGTTACAGGTTTGGTTACCATGGCGATTTCCCTTCACACAAAGGAAATATACTATAATGTTGTTTACGCTTATCCTGTTTAAAAAAAAAAAATACGGTTTCAACAGGAAGCGAAGAATTGAGCATTCAATTCATGACTTTCATTGAGACCATCAATTATGTTTTACGTTTTCCTCGGATCCACACGTTGGATTTACCACAAAGTCAAAATATGATGAGCTATAGTTATAATATCACTGTCCGTGTGCATTCAGGTGAAGATTGTTTTTAACTTTAAGGCACAATCCACTCGTGTGGGGGAGTCGTTTCCGGAGGCGAGAGGTGGATGTTTTGTTCTCTGACAAAGAGCACTACAGCACATGCACTACAATCAATATGTTGTGCAGCATGTGTAATATACTGACAGAAAGGGTTTACAAAAATGTCCTTTTTGCTTTGGCCATGTGCACGATATGCAAATCTTCAAATGGTAAGTCCTTAAGAAATCACTTTAGATGATGATTTATTTCCATGAAAAAGATTCATTCAAATAAGTACTTTATTCACCTGTTGCTGAGGAAAACATTCCTAGTCATTGCATTAACATTTACACTTATTTTAAAGATATTTAAACAACTTTGTGCCGATGCATTTGTGTCACAACCTCCAACGGAAGATGCACATTTCCAGTTGTAGGTCTTTTTAAAGGATCATTTAACTCAAGTTACATTATTTAATTTGGATACAACTTCTTGTGATTTATTTCACAATCTGTTTTAAGAACAATGCTGCCAGGGTTCCTGCGAGACGTCCAGGCTGAGCTCTCCGCTGGGCTCCACCGTGATCCTCCCGTGCGGTTTTGGAAACCCCTCGCAGACTCCTTCCCTCCTGCCGGCCCCCGACTGGGTGCTGTGGGTCCGAGGTAACGGCTCCGGCTTGGTCAATCTCACGTCCAAAGGGAGGATCCAGTTCTTGGACCCCAGGAAAGGCCGCCTCAAAGTCTTCCCCATCCAGGGCCGCTCGGGGAACTTCACCATCCGCATCGACGAGCTTCAGAGGTCCGACCTAGGGAATTATCAGTGTCACCGGGGGAATAGATGTCATCAAGTGGAAGTTATTGAAGAAGGTAAAAAATAATAATAATTCAATTCAATTCAATAATTATTCTTTACAAAGAAAATATAATATTTCTTACAAAGAAAATAACTAAATAATTAAATGTAAATACTAAATAACTATCGAAATAGCTATTATTTGAGACTTCTGCCACTGATAAAAAAATATATATATATACTATATGTTTTTGGAAAGAGTATAATATTTTAAGATCTTCATTGTGCTTCGTATATGAAGCAGGCAATGCTCATGCACTGAAGAGAAAGCCCATGAGACGACAGGGAAGCTCCTCTGCACTAGTGTTTTCTGTGAGATGCATCATAAATGACAACTTCTCATTTAGTTGCAACACAAGCAGACGTGAAACAGCTGATCTACATCGGGGCCGGCCTGGCCGCCTTCATCCTGCTCTCGTCTGCCTGCGGTTGCTGGCTCGCGTGTACATGTGAGTTCGTCCATTTCCCTTTTGTTTCGCCCCAAGAGACGCTGCCAAGTCAGTCCGATCCAACTCTTCTCTGTGTTTGAGTGGGTCATTATCACTACAGATTGTTTGACTGATTGATTGATTACCATTATTTTTCTCTTTTGTACGACACCATAGGCGGTACTGCGTCACCAGAGGAAATAGACAAAAGGACCATTAGGAAAAGAGATGACGAGAAAAGAGGTCAACTACAGAATTTCCATAAATTGATGACATAACGGATGAAAACACTACATTCCAATTGTTATTGTTATTTTTTTATTCATTAGAAAACAATGAGCCCGACCGAGCCAGACGGCCCCGTGACAGAAATCCAAACGACGTACCTGGAATTCTACACGATTTAGGGAGAGAGGAACTGGACCAAGGCGGCGCCGGCGACAAGCCGACCAGAGATCGCAGCCAAGTGGCCGGAGTGAAACAAGTGGAAAGAAGGAGGGAGTTTCACAGAGGTACCGGTCTCAACAGACCACGTTGACATTTCTACTTACGTAAAAGTATAAAAGTATAAAAATATAACAGAGCCTATAATATGGCATAAAGTGCTACTACAGTGTTTTTCAACCACTTTAAATGAACTTGCGTCGCAAGATCAAAACTGCAGGGCTGTACTAATTCAACACCTCCAGCAAGGACACCAGCTCTGTGTTCATCAAAACAAGGTCATCGAAAGTGAGAACTATTAGTTGAACATATTAATAAAAAGCACACGGTTCTACTATAACCTACTGTACTGTACTACTACTGTAGTTTTGTTTACTCGCGCACATCCTCTCTACAATTTCAAAATCATTTCCAAGGATATGGACCTGATGGAAAACATCAGCAATCCTAAATGAGAACTTTGTTAGATCCAGTCCCTGATTTTGAAATCCAGATTTTTGCATTTTTTATTTTGAAAGTAAACTAAAGTAACATGTTAGTTAAACGTAGTACAGTAAAAAGTATAAATATTTGCTTTACAGTGTTGTGAAGTAAAAGTCAAAAGTCTCCCAAATGGAATATACTTAAGTAAGTACAGACACTTGTCTGAAATGAATTGATACACGTATTCACAGAGAATGTGGAATAATTTGTTTAGATATTAAAGTACGCAATGCCGAATATATAGCCACTTGGTTGTTTTTAACTATTATATTATTTTAGTGTTTTTCTTTTCTGTGCTTTTCTTATCAAAAGATTAATTACCGTAACACGTCCGGACAATTAAAGATGACTGTTATGGTAATGAGTGCACTTTAGCTTATCTTAGCTTAGTTTATTTTAGCTTAGTTTAGCTTAGCTTACCGTAAAATGGCAGAACACACAATGACAAAAATGCAAAAATGTATACTCCATCACTACATTCCCTCACTACTCTTTCTAATGTCATATTTAAAATGAATAAAAAAAAAAGTATTTCTCAATATTTCAACACATTACTGTAACAATGTGTTTTTGTCCGGACGCGTTACAGTAATACATTTTTTGATAAGAAAAGCACAGAAAAAAACACTAAAAAAATATAATAGTTAAAAACAACTAAGTGGGCCAAATAGTCGGCAGTGCGTACTTTAATATCTAAACAAATCTTCCACATTCTCTGTGAATATGTGTATCAATTCATTTCAGACAAGTATCTGTACTTACTTATAATATAAGTACATTCCATTTGGGAGACTTTTGACTTTTACTTCACTACACTTTAAATATCAAATATTAAATATCAAATAATAAAATAATAAATAGCAAATATCTATACTTTTAACTGTACTGCGTTTAACATGTTACTTTAGGTTATGTTTACGTTATGTTTTTGACATGTTTCCCTGATCCCTGTTCCAGAGCTGATCAGCAGAATACGACACTCCAGTCAGCGTTTCTATGGTAATATGACCAGCTGTGTTATATCAATTCAATTTGTCAATTATTATAGATTTTTTTTTACATAGCTTTTAAAAATGTTTTTTAAACATATACGAAACTTTCCAGTTAATCAAACCGAGGTGACCCAGGAAGCCACATCCGTTCAAAAAGAGAACCATCACAGAGGTACTGGAGCGCTATGCAATCCAAGCATGGTTCCCGAAAACAGTGCATTTAGACCCTGATTTAGCTATGTTTTTGTTTCTTGTCGCAGCGAGGGCTGGGAGAAAGAAAGCCAAACAGAGTGAGTAGTAATTATAAATATATAAATATGATTTGGAGCTGCTGTCTCATTCTTCTTTGATTTCGCAGAATCCGAATACAATAACCCCATTTACGACAAAGGACAACCCAACGCTCCTCAGACTTGAGAGAAGATGTAGAAACAGAAGTGGAGACGCCGTCGTGTCCCCTGGGTTAAAATAAAATGTTTCATCAAATCAAATTTTAAAAATGCCATCGCACGGATAAAAACTGTGATCGAAGCTAGGATTCACTATCATGAATTGCTGTATGCTGACAGCCTGGTGTGTTTTCACGGTTATGCTGCGTCTTTAATGTTTTGCTTTAAAATATTTCTTTTGTAATTTTCTTTTGTTTATTGTTATTATTCGAATTTTGTATTTTCATTTGCTTTTTTTTAATTTTAAAGCCGTAAATATTTGAGGTTTAATTTAGGAGTTTCCGGGAATTTCCGGGAAAAGCTCATAAATGACAGATAATGCCCATGTGTTCTTCTTCAAAGTATACGTTAATTACGATGACAAACTCAATGTTCCTAATAAACGCGCCTGCTAAAGGGTGCCGCCACAAAGTCAACTTGAATTGCATTTGTGATGGAAACAGAACAATAAAGAAGGAACAAAATGATTATTATGCAATGTAATGATAGTCTTCTTGGGGGAATTGGTGTCAATGAGAAACACCTGCTTCCTGCTGGCCACTTGCCTCCACTCGCTGAAGATGAAGGCCCGCTTCGGTGACACTTTCCTACTGACGTTAGTGTCGTTCTCACTTTCTGTTCGTAAACACGAGGTAAACTCCTTTTCGAAACCATTTCAAACTGTGTATCCTCTGAAAAACAAAACGACGATTTGTCAGGAGGACTTCATGTCGGCGTACATCTCCAAGGGGGAGTTTGCGTACCTTCCATTTGCCATTTACGTCCAAGGTACATCTAAATGCATTGTGTAATCGATCCAATAATGATGTTTATTGTGTCAGTATTTATTGCAAAATCGCCATTAGAATAGATTTTCTGTATGTTTACATCTTAGGTTTTAAAAAATAAAATAAAATCACATTAGGTTCAACTTTCTGGTTCACTGCTAGCTATATTTCACTAGTTGTTGTATATGACCTACTTTTGTTTAATTGTTTGTATTTCTGTTATATTTTTGGTTATATATTTTTATCCTTATGTTTAGTGTATATTGTCATATTTGATTGTGTACGGTCAAGTGTTGGGTTTTATTGCATATTTCTACATTTTCCATATATTGCCATTTTCTTTTTTATATTTTCTCTCCCTTTCTTTCCCCCAGGAGGGAACTGGCAAATTAGATCACGCAAAATTAATATACTATCATCCTATTCGATGTAGAAACTCTAAATAAACATTTGGTAGAATTTAATTAAGCATGTCAAATTAGTGCTTAAAATATATATTATAATTCTATATAATATCTCTCTTTATATCCATCTATCTATCACTCAGATAAACAAGGCAGCTATCACGAAGTCATGGCCATCGCTGAACAATGCCACTACTTCATCAGGGAAACCCACAGCTTTGTCGTCCTAACGGTGGCTTTCCACAGCTGCTTTGTGACGAGACAAGTAAGACCATGGGCTGCTCACACTTTTTCTTTTTGTGCAACAATAGACAATGATTAACGTCCGTCCCCCTTTTCACTCGTCAGAAATATATCACAACTCTGACTGCTGTCGTCGTAGAGTTTGCAGACGAGGGCAGAGTTCAAATCATCAAGCCGGTTCATCTGATTTGTAAAACGGAAATTAGAGGTACTCGTTGGCAGTGGTGGAAGAAGTACTCAGACCTTTTTTTTTTTTTTTTAAGTGAAAGTACTACACTGATCTTTCTACTGAAGTGAAAGTATATAAATAGTTGCTCTTAAATGTACTTAAAGTATTAAAAGTATCTGTTGCCTTGATATAACAGTGCCTATAATACAGTATGAAGGATGAAGCTCATCCATATCCTGATTACAATTTACAAAAAAAGACTTGCATTACTTGGTTATAGTTGCATATATACTCAAATAAAAAAAAATATATATATATTTCCTGATTTAAAAAGTAACATGAGAAATGTAGTAAAAAGTATATGTATTTGGTTTGAATAGAGTATAAGTAAGTCTTTTAAACCGAATATACTCAAGTAAGTACAGATACTTGAAATTTTTTATAATTATCTTAATGTTAGAGGAACTCAAATTCAGGTAATGATTTCCTTGCAGAGGAAATGACACAGGGTCGTCTTCCAATACCGAGACGATCGACCGAGCTTTGCAACAAGGACGGATTCAACGTCGCCGTGGAGCAGAACGCCACGGTGCCGCCTCTCGACCCGGACGCCGTTTGGATCCCCTCCGGCCGAGGCCAGACCTGCAAACCCAAAACCAGATCCGCTCACGTGGTCGTTTTCACATTTCCTTTCACCGACTGTGGAACCCAATCTGTGGTAAATATAAATCAATCAAAAAAGTACAAATAAAATCAAGAAAGTACAAATGAATAGCCCCACAGTTTGAATTCCACTGATTGTAGGTGAATTTAAGAAGCTTTCTCTTACAGGAAGCAAATGGGATCGTTACTTATTGGATAAACATTGAGGCAAAGAGACTACCGCAGAGAGGCTCTATATCTCAACATGCTCCTTACCGGTATAATTGAAAACAAAAGTCAGTTCTTTGTATTTAGTTCTCGTCATTTTGCGATGCTGGTAATGGAGACCTGATTTAGGTGCAACCTTGGTTTTTTTTCCAGGCTAACTGTGGCTTGTAGCTTTGCATTGACGAGTACGTCCAAACTGGATTGGAAGATTTGGGAACAAAGGTCAGAGCACCTGCCGGCACTGAAGAGTGAAGGAAAGCTGAGAGTTGAGTTGAGGTTTGCTAAAGGTCAGGATTTGTTATTGCTTTTAACCATTAAAATTATTATTATTATTATTATTATTATTATTAGCACTCTCTGTGGATCGTTGTCGGCTCCGGCAGACGGCCTGCTCGCAGATTGGACTTTAACTAAGGGCCAACTACCCTGGACCCCGTGCGTTGCTGCCTGCAGCTTATTTATTATTATTATTATTATTATTATTATTAATAATAATAATAATAATAATATTATTATTATTAGGGCCTGAGCCCGTACCGGGCGAAGCCCTATTGTATCTGTAGGAATTATTTTTATTTATTTATTTCTCCGCAAACGATGGCCTTTTGGCCCCTAAACGTGCCCCAAAAGTCACCAAATTTTGCATGCAAGCCAGAGCTGTTGAAAAATTTGATATTTTATGGTTTGCATTAATGGCCGGGGCAAAATGGCTCTAGTGCCCCCTAAAATATGGCGCCCCTCGCCTCAGATTGACATAGACACACCAAATTCGCTACACATGTCAAGACGCACCAAAAAGTCCCCTACTGGTAACAGGAAACAACTTTTAAAGTCAATGCCCCCTCCTTTTACTTTGACGTAGATCAACGACATTTGCTACACACATGTATCAGGTGAAGACGGACAAAAAAGTCTCCTGGACCAATACCCTACCACCAACAGGAAGTCGGCCATCTTGAATCACATGACCGATTTCTCGCCATTTCCACACTTCGTATTTGAACGAACTAGTCCTAGGGATTTTATCACACCCACTTCTAATTCGCACACAATCATCGTCAGACATTGGAGACGAAAAGTTATCAAAAGCTTTTCCTACGTTATTCCTGGTTGCCGTGACGACGCCGCCAATTTCAGTGCTTCGCCATCAAAGAGGAAGTTGTTATAACTCCAGCATACTTTGTACAATCT
>OMKR01000107.1:0-19813 GCA_900302355.1 Cyttopsis rosea
CGGCCGCCACTCAGTCGATTGTCACACAACGGGCTTCTGCTCAATACAAGTTATGGTGGCCTATATGTGTGTTTGTAAGTGTTTGCCTGTAGTCTTGGATGTATGCGTGTGTGTGATTGGTGAGTCAATATGGCTAAGACAGGCTGGTGGCGGCATAAAGAATGCAACTCAATTCACCAGTGTGGGTGTTTGTTTGCATCGTACAGCTTGCATCAAACAGCAAGTATGTGGGGTTATAGCATGCTATATGGGGTCATAACCTACAATGTGAGGTCATAACCTGGCATGTGGGGACATAACCTTTCATGTGGGGTCATAACCTTCCATGTGGGGACATAACCTTCCATGTGGGGACATAACCTTCCATGTGGGGACATAACCTTCCATGTGGGGACATAACCTTCCATGTGGGGTCATAAGCTGGCATGCGGATTGACGATGACGCCGTCTTGAGAGATGTCTTTGATGGTCAGCTCCCCCATGTCGCCCGCTCTGTCAGTGCTCTCGCAGCTGCTCTGCGGGGACTCTGGGGGCGGCTGGTACAGGACGCTGGCTAACAGGAAGAAGATTATCCCCAACACCTGCAGCACACAAGGGCACAGGAAAAATCTAATATTCATTTATTTCAAATGGAAGGAAATACTTTTGTCTTTTAGATATTCAATATTCTTCCCGGCTCAGAATCAGATTTCGATTCATTAAAATCCAAAGTGTCTTCCTTGGTGGGAGGCCAATATCTAGTGCGTGTGTTTCTTACCTTGTATATGATGCCAGCCACCAGAGTATACTGGCTCATGGCTGAATTGTGGTAGAGGTAGCAGGAGCCCTGCTCACCGCACTGATCCTGCCACAGCACACAGGAGATGTCGATGACCGAGCCAAACGCTATGGGTCCTGGGATGCTGCCTAAACACAAGCAACGGCACAGTAGAGACAGGATCAGAAGAGTTTTAAGGACTGAGGAATACTTTATCAGTCATTCAGAGTCATAGTTTGGATAATTGCTCACAATGATTACTAATGAGCTCCTTTATATGTTAGTTATGTGTCATGTAATCTGTGAATCCAACACTGCTCAGGAAATTACAAAGTTGGAAAAATAATGAGCAAGCATTAATATCATGCATAACAAAGCCCAAGATGTAGAATAGCGCATCTACAGTGTAGAATAAAGAATGCCTACCCAGTGTGCGCACCACAATCCACTGGATGCCGAGTCCAAATGATCGCTGGCTGTCTGGGACGCACCTGCAGGGGCAGTAAGGACACCGCTCACATGCACATCCTGCATCTGATCGGAATCATTTTGCCTCCACTTCAGAGCGTAGAATTTATTTCATTACAGAAATTACATCATTCCGTTTAAAATAGTTAAAAGGCCAACAAACTATTGATTGAACGATTTGAGAGCACAAAGAAGTAACCACAAACACAAATAATAGCACTTTTTCTTTTTTTTTAATATCACATTTCTTCCTTTTTGTCTCCCGTTTCCCCCAAATTGGATCACGTATGAAATTTGTGATTTATAATATTGCATTGAAATGTAAGTTTAAAGTACAGCATATTCCTTCAAGCTCCATTCCTTCATTTCTTTTACCCACCTGAGAGTGGCGGTGAGCGCGGGAATGCTGCAGAGGAAGGTGAAGCAGATGATGATGAAGAAGAAGCTGAGGAAGATTGCCATGTGGTCACAGGAGCTGCTACACTTCCCCGCCAGTGCCATGCCCTCTCCGCCCAGCGAGACGTTACCCACCACGCAACTGCACCCAGAGTAAATCTGGAAATATGGAGAGGGAGAGCTGACTGACAGTGGCATGACCAGGGCTTGGTGATAATGGCAAATACTCAGCGGTTGTATCAGCATTTAAATTAATACAAAAGATAACATAAGATAACATGGTAAATTGATAACATAATATGGGATCTGAAATCTTGGAGATGGAGTTCTACTGGAGATAACTCCAGTAGAACTCCATCTCCAAGATTCTGGTCCTGATTTTATTTATGATTTTTTTTACTTTCCATTTTGTTCAATGTGATGAACCTTGAAATTGGATCCTTTAATATGGCATTTTGAATATACTGTATAAGCAGATGGTATGGTGTCCGTATCATGATAATAAATTACCCCAGATCACGCAGGACTACTTCGTCATCAATATGCCGCACAGCGTATCTGAAAATGGAACGCGACGCTCCAGTTTTGAACCTTTTTAAAATTTTATGTTGTACCTCTCTGCCGGTCTCAGTGTGGTTGATGGAGAGGCAGCCCGCGTGGCACGGGGAGTAGTACGTGACGCCGTCCGCTCCGCACACGGGGTTGTACAGCTCCCTGAAGCAGCCGCAGGCCTCGTTGCAACCCACTGTCAGGTTCTCCTGCCAGTGGAAGCTGAAGGGTGCAAAGTGAGTATTATGGGAAGCAAACCAATTAACTAATTAATGAACTAATTAACCACACCGTGGAGGTTATTACACTGCATGGGTACACTCACTCATCGTTTCCCCCTCAGATCGAACACTATCACACAATGACACCGCTAAGAGCTGAAGAGGAAAAGAGGAAAGGAGCCCGATTGCACGGCTCCGTCTCTATATTGATTATTACACTAATATGTGTGTGTGTGTGGGGGGGGGGTCTCTGATCCATACTGATCCTCCTTGTTGACTGCTTTCCACAGAGCTATAGCAGCAGCCGTGTGTTTTACACACAGGGTGGAAAGCTAGACAGTAAAGTACATTAAATAATCAGTACATGGAGCCAAACTGGGTTGACAACCCTTGACTGGGCTGTTGGAATGAGATGTTGTTAGAACCTGTCTAGTAGCCGGTCCTGTATCTGGGTGGTCCGGTAGGGTCCGGTGACGCCGGCCATGGGCACATTGGGGCAGTGGAGGAGGAAGATGAAGATGGCCAGCAGGCTGATCACGGCGCACAGCATGCAGAAGCGGATGATTCCCCGGCAGCGCAAGTTCAGCCGCTTCACAATGTAGCCGCCCAGGAAAGTGCCACCCCCGCCGGCCGGGACCACCATGTACCCTGGGGGGAGACCAGAAGATTAATGTACAACAATAGTATTTAAAGGTCGCTCAGGCTGTCAACACAGGGTTCAAATAGGCAATCAAAATTTCTACATATTCTCTCAAATATACAAGAAACATACGATCGGATTAAAGACTAAGACCCATTCCCAGAAAGCAACGGAGTTGCAGCGAATCATTCCGTGAGATGTTTACTCATGTTTAATAATTAAAAAAAGTTAATATTCAAGTTAAATAGCAACCCAAGGTCACAAAATGCATGTATTTTTTGCTCTCACCAAACCATGTGGCTGCCTCTGACGCACTGAGGCTGAACTGGGACTCCAGGAACTTTGGTCCGAAGGTGGACATGCCAGCAATGAGGGTGGCCTCGGTGGCCCCCGCCAGGCACAGGAACAGGAAGGGGGGGTTCTTCAGGAGCAGCAGCACAGATCTGCACACACACAGGGGGTGAAAGGTGGGGAGTACAGGGAGGATGTGAGAGAAACAAGTCGAGAGGGCAGGAACGTGCAACTCTTAATTTGATCATCTTCAGAATCTGTTTTAAATGAAACCAGGGATTTAACCCTAAACCCGGGGTGATGTTCCTCGATGCACTGTAAATCAACACGGCACCAGAACTGACGGCAGATACTCATCATGTTATGTAATGTGATTATTATGATTACAGCGCCGCATCCTTTAACTGTAATCCCCCCGTTGCCATGGAGATTGCTCCCCACCACGTTCGCTAGGACTTCTAGTAAACAGAGTTGTAAACAGAGAAATGAGACAGCAGAGGTAGGCGGCCGGGCTCTAAAATGGATGAAGCAAGTCCTGGCGATCTGTCTAATGAGGTATTTTTTGGATAGTTGGGAACACAAAAAAAAGAATATCCATATTTTTACTGTTATGTAAAAAAAGTATTTATGCTTGATTATATTTTCGCAAGTTCTGACTTTCACTCCACATTTGAAAGATAGTGATAGTGACTTGTGACTCAAAATTTTTGCTAAGGTCATCTCCATGTTCAAGAACTCGCCTTTAGCATGCATGATGAGGTACAACTCCAAAGGAAAATGTACTTTAGGATGCTGAAGTATTCCAATACTTGGACTAATAGAAATTGGAAGGAAGAATTTATATTCACTTATAATCACTATAATTATCAACTGGGTATCTATACTGTAAGTTCACTACTTGTAGTAGCAAATGGTGGCAGAATACAAAAAAAAGTTAAAAGAAAAAAAAAGTTAAATCTAGAATTGTGTGGGAAGTGTATAGGAACTAGGGTAATCTTTCCAGTAATATGTTAAACTTACACACTTGTAAGGTCGAACCATAACCCCATCTCCACTGTGATACTGTTTTGATAGCGGTTGAGTAAGTAAAGGAATTTATGAATGAAAAACTTACACTTGACTATGCTGCTAAAACGCAATGCTAAAAACGCCCCAGTCTAGGGTAGTGCAGTAGTGTAGATGTATTTATTTGGAATTGTTTGGGAGGGTACGCTATGATTTATTTTTCAAATACATTTGCTGAGTCGTGTATAAAAATAGTTCCTTATTTCTAGGAACAAGTAACAAGACCATTGGCATAATAAGGGTTGTGTTTCGCAATGTGCCGAGCTTTGTGGGTGTGAATGTTCATGTCTTACTTTGAATTAAAAAATGAAACAGTTTAATGTGTCTAGGTCTGAGTACCTGGGCATGTCCTTGACTGATTTGCCAAATTGTGGGTCTGAAGCTGTGGTGTGGCTACCATCTTTGATCTGGTGGGCTTCGGACACACGCATGGCCATGTACTTCTGAGAGCCTATGGGACGAGACACACAAAAAGGTACAACAAGTCAACAATGTCCTACTTCTCAAACAACATGTACTGTATATTGGATGTATTCAAGACATTACTCTACTTATTCAGAACACCTCCCATTAATCATATGCTTTATTGTTGAATATAATGATGATGATGAGAATGATCATATTGACTGATTTCTATTATATAATATTACTTTCAAAAGACAGCACCGCACATCTGAAGTATTTCTTTCATCCCAGTAGTGCACACCCTATAGGATTTACCAAGGACGGTGATCACAAGGGATCACGCATCTTGGGATTCACACTACAGGAGCAGAGAGGAGCAGAGAGCAGAGAGACTCTGCAACCGTAGCTAAGGTCCTTTGTGGAGATTAGCCATAAATCCATCTTCCAGTCTCGACCACCCCCCCCGAGCCTCAACCATAAGCACTAGCTCTTGAATCCTCAGTGGGGCAGAGTGTTATCCCAGCATGCATTGCTGGTCAAGACAAATATGCTGTGGTTTGATCCATAGTCTATAATGAAAATTTAGGAAAAAATTAGTGGGCCACATTTCAGATGGGTGTTACGACACAGGAATCTCTCAGTGGTACCTGGTAGTTGACGAGGGTAGCCCAGGATCGGGAGGGCAGTGAGTAAAGCTGCTGCTCCCCCTGCTAGGAACCCAATCCACCATGCTCCAACCCAAAGAGAGTTCTCAGGAGTTAGATCCGTCCTGTACACACACACACACAAACACACACACACAAACAGATAAGTACAAAGAAACGCACACGAACACTGCGAGTACACTTCCATTCTACACTATTTTATTCCAACACATGCTTACGTCAGGTGAATCTCTGTGTAGATGTTGAGGAAATACCCTCCCAGCAGGTAGCCTGCGGCTGGACCCACAATGGCCGCTGTGTAGAAGATCCCTGGGGGGAGAAAGACCACAGAGAGAGAGACAGACCATGTCTGGGTCAGTACAGTAACTTCCTATTCCCTACTTCCTGGTCTTGAGGTTTAAAGGGCCTCCATTGTTCTTCCCCGTGTTCCAATTCCTTGAGGTTTTACAGGAGAAGAAAAGGAGTGGTGTTTGAGAGAGCAACCATGTTGGCTGATGGACAAGTGAGAGGTAAAGGCGTTCCTTGAATTTCGGAAAACATTGTAATTCAAGGGTACGCTGCACTATTGATGTCGATCCTGCCAAAAAGGATAAGTGGGAAGATCAATAAGGGCGACGGATCAGAGGAGGATCAAAATTACCGGGCAGATGGTGAATGAGGCAATGATCTCTTTCTCTCACTGTAAAGATCATCAGAGATGTAGAAATATGACAACACTGCATTGGCTAACAGAGGATGTGGCTTAACTTCTCAATTTAGACATCTCAGTACCGCAATGTGACAACAATGTGACAGATGTCCACACAGAAACACATTTCACATACTGTGCGTATAGGTACTGATGTAGTGTGATACCAAGTCATAAGATGAAGCACCATTTTGTTTCAAGGCACCAACAACATATTACACTGTCGGGAGTGGTTCTGCGTATGTACTTGCATAGTCAAGGTTAATGGTCAATAAAGGTTGAATTGCCTAACTGTGCTTCTTAATTGGATTAGACGTATGGATACATACAGTATATGAGAATGAACATAGTGAGCATACTGCCCGCAGCATTATCGCTGCATTTGTACTTTGGAATAAACCAAACATCTAAAGTTTCTCAGAGCAGGATCAACAATACAGCATTTAGTGTCATAAACGGGACTTCTCCTTCATCTATATGTTGTGTCACGCTGGGTGAGTGTCTCACCTATATAAACAGGAGCATGGTTGGACTCGACGTTCTCATCCAGGTAAGTGACCCCCAGTGTGTAGAGAGGAGTGGCCCCTACTCCATGGAGAAACTGTCCAAGCATGAAGACAAAACGATAGCTGGACAGGCTTCCGCTTTCCTCGTTTTGGCACGGACTGGTTTGGTTGGCAGAGCACATTGCCGTGCGCTCGAGCAGGCTGACCTGGTAGGGGGGCGTGGTGAAGTGGGGCAAGGCGAACACCAGCGACCCCAGGGCCATGATGAGCACCCCCCAGCCCAGCCAGCGGGGTTTGTGCCCCGTCCCGCCGAAGTAGCTGACAAACACCAAGCACACGCAGGCGGCGATGTCGTAAGAGCTGGCGATGAGGCCGGCCTCGTAGCTGCGCAGGTCGAAACGCCTTTCAATGGAGGTGATGACCGTGTTAATAAAGCCATTGATGATCATACCCTGCAGGAAAGAGGCCACGCAGAGGAAGAACAGCACCCATCGAGGGGTGTTGAAATACTGAATGACTTTGGGTGTCAGGGCCCTCCAACCGCATAGCTGATCCTCATCCTCTAACCCATTAGGGCTTTCCACAGTAGTGAGCTCCGCACCACACAGCTTCCTTGACAGTGTAGATGCGCCGGTGAAAATCTGCGGCCGAATGGGGACATCGTCTTTGGGACTTTTGGGGCTCCTGGGCTCCGACCCTATGAGGCTCCCTCTCTGAGAGTCCACAGGGCTTGGGGTGTCCATAGAGGGACCCAGACTTAGTGGGCAGTCCTGGAGGTCCAGGAGCTCTTCCTTGGAGCTGAAGGAGGCATCGGAAGTAAGCAAGACTGGCATCGCCCCAACGAGGGGCAAGACAATGGAGATGGGTGAGTATGAGGGGGATGAGGGGCAACACAATGGAGATGGGTGAGTATGAGGGGGACGGTGGTAGATGGCTCAGAGCCTGACTGTAATGGGGACACAATGGAGGGATGTTGGAGAATGGATCAGCGCTTGGATTGCTGCTTTCGTACTCTTGAATTACTGCATTTGGAAATTGATTTTGAATTAAAGCCGGGCCTTTTCCCTAACAAATCCTGAGTTGAACAGTATGTTCCATGTAGTCACAGTGTAGAACGGTGTCTTTTGAGGCCCTGCAGGAAAAATCTTTCTACCTCCCCATAAAAAGGTAGGAGTGATGGCTTCGTACTGAGGTTGCTGCTGGGTAACAATGTCCTACAGAGAGAAAAGACACAAAGACATAGGGAGAGATTAATAATTAAAAACAAAATGCACCCCATTAGGGGCCAGTTAGTTTGCCCAAACGTCTTTAACAAAATCTTGCAAAACACATTAAGGTGTTTCCCCGTGTCAATATGTGCAATACAGAACGTAAGCGTTTTGTTCGGTGCCAGTTGAGTAGTCAAACGGCAAGCTCAGTTCAAAGAATTCCCTGGCTAGCCATGCTCCTTTTTTGATGTCAGAGGAAAATCTCTCACTTGTGGACCACTCATAACCCGACATCTTGCCATGATGGTTTCTTGCCAAGTTAAAAAAATACAATAAAAAAGGGACATAAAAGGCTGTATTTGTACATGCAATGTGGTCTTACATAAGTTTGGACACACGTTATTTTTCTGAACATTTTATTGGTAAAACAAAATTCGGTCAAATTGTGAAAAATGACAATGACAAAAGCAAAATAAATGCTAGTCCAAATGAATAACCTTTCTAAACTTATAAACCAGTCAGCTGAAGTGATCCAGCTACCACCTCACATTTAAAGCACCGATTCCTTCTGTGTCATATTTTGACAGTAAAGAATTTACCTCCGATTATCTACCAGGTCCTGGACGAGTTTGCAAACTTAACATAAGTGATCGTCACATTGCAGCATATACACCGTTTTCAATTTCCAACAAAACAACAGTGAAATCAGCAGACAATGTCTTTATTTGTTGTTGTTTTTCAATCAAAGCAAACCGTTTTGATGAACTGAAACGGTCTCAAAATCCTTAAAAGTCTGACCAAGTCAACTGTACAGACCAGTAACAACAAATAAACCAAAGCAAGCACGTGTATTGCGGCAGCCAGAATATTCCAACACAATCTACACAGCCAATGCGCATTAAAAGACATAATAGTTCATAATTCGTTAACTTCCTACCTTAATTTGTTCAGTTACTGGTTTACTGGCAGCGTTGCAAGACAGCCTGGACGAGGACTGAGGAAGTAGTAGTAAGGTATCCGTACAAGCCTCTAAGCTCGTCTCTAAAAGCTTCTTATACTCTAGCGCTGAGGTAGCACATTGGCAAATTCAGCCGTCCCATCAGTGAGATCATCAGGGCAGATGAGAAGCCTCCCCCCACCCCCCGTCCAAGATAATCCACCTGTACAAGAGCTGCCCACCGATACGGCAACGTATATTATGCTTCAATCGGAGCCTCCCACTCAAGGTAAATATGTCTGAATATGTTAATACATATATACATATGACACTCCAAGTCACTATTTTACCCTTAATCTCTTGCTCGCCCCCCATTCCAGCAGTGAATGCCAGATCCTGACAGGCGCCTGGTTCAGAAAGCCTTTGCCGCTATATATTGAGGAGGTACCTTTTCTTGGGAACTTCAGAAGGCGGTGGGGGAATTCAACTATAGCCTCGCTCCTGTGAAGATTCTCCTTGTTTAAGTGTTGGTTCCCATAATGCCAACATGATTTATTTGTCCGAAATTACTATTTAGAATATCTCCGCTATTAATATTTGTGGGCTGTCACCCAGCATTCCGTGAGGCAGGCGTGTTATTAGTTGTTAAACTTACCCTTTCTTCCAACATCAACATAGTCCAGCCCATAGGCATGTGCTGTGAAAAGATAAAAAAAAGCTGTTTCACTTTTTGAAGTGTAAGTGTGGTCAGTGTCTATATTAAAAACTACAGTCAATGTTATAATACACTAGATCCAAATATTCCTGCTCTGAACTTATGCTCTTTAACTCTCGAATCTAACTTTCCTGTGAATGATCAGTTGGGGCTTAATCTTCTGTATTCCCATAACAACAGTTGAGTTCTTGGGTCAGGAAGAAAAAAAAAGAAATGGCTTAGCATTTCAGGACAGAAAGCAGAGTGTGACGTGCCACTCTGGTTGACCATAAGAGCCTCCATATCATAGACCATAACTCCTTTTAAAACTTCAACAAATATCCCAGAGTTGCTATTGGCAGCCCCCCTTCCTGCTGGAGCAAGAAGAGCTTTTCTGGACAAGACAAACGTGCTTTCCATTCATAATGACTGATTGCTTCTGATAAACTTAGATAATAAGGTCAGACGAGGAGGCCAAAGCATGAAATTCAATTTAAAAAATAATGACATCAAATAGATAGGTTTGATAGGTGGCCAATGGATCCAGGTCTCATTCCTCTCACTCTGTTCCTCCAGGACTGCTAGGGTATGAACGTATGAGTATGAAAGAATAATGTTTGGATTGAAAGGTATGAGGGTGCACTATTTGACACATATATAAGACCAGGGAAAAACGAGAGCACCAGTAAATCAGCTAATTTATGAGGAGAGGGCCTGGTGTGGTCGGGTGCTGAGGGTTGAACCAGTGCACTCTTAACAATTCACCCTGGTGGGGTGATGCTGTCCTCAGACACTGTTTGTTTTTTCAGCCCCAGAGTATCACAAATCCTAATGTTTCCCTCCTATCGGACTCTCCTGACGCCTTTTCATTTCTGTTTTCAAAGTGGGAATAAGCCACCGGGGTGTGTTCCTACCTACCGGTTTCTTGATCCTCACAGCAGAAGGCCTGTTTGCTTTGGACCCGCGGGCCTTTCCTCTCTCTGATAAACAAAGGCTTTTGAACTATTTCAGGAAAGAAGCTGTATCACGTGGCACGTTTGAGAAACATCCACATATTCTCTATCTTAAAAGCTTCTCACGAAGATGTGGTTCACTTTAAAGAAATTGCTCGAAAATCGCTCGATGAGTAACTTTTCTCCAAATGCAAGATTGTGTTTGGCAATATGTTTTGATTGACAATTAATTATCATATAAATAATTGCGATTAACAATTAAATTGTCTTTTTTGTTCATTTTATGCCACTATCATAGCATATAAGCTTATAATAGTGTAATACATGTGCAGAAGAGCTATCTATTGACAGAAAAAACTGGGTGGTTTCCATTCAAATGTCAAGGGAATTACCCTGACATTTGGATGGAAACAAATGATTGTGGAATCTGCCGATTTTACAGAACGATTGCAAACAGCTAAAATTATTGCTATTAGGGGCTTGTGTAACATTGTTGACAGCTCTGGTGATGTGTATGCATGCTTTTACTGTTTGTGTGTCGGTTTCACACCAACATACAAGACTAAATCCTGACTTCAAGTCACCACTGGAGTAGTGTGTTGAGACCTGTTGCAACAGATGCATCCTGTGAACTTGTGTCAGTTATCTGCATTCTGCAGTTATCTGAACGGCTCTTTGTGGGGTAGAAGAAACGATCGTGGCTCTGATATCCACCCAAAGGGATTTGTGCCTGTTTAATGCTTAGTCTCCCTTGGTACACAGCTGAGGACAAGGGCTTAAAAAAAACGATAAAACCAATGTACCAGCCAACATAATTGTCGTCTCGCTATATGACAAACAGTACCTAAAGGCCCTTACAATTTAAGTAAAGGTTTCTTTGGTGCGTTTAGCTCGGTTAAAGCCTGCACAAAGGAGATGAGACTACAGCGATATCAACTTAGCGTTAATCAACAGCTTCAAACACGCCCGTAAAATGGCCGTGTACTTGCGTCCACACGACAGCGCGCGCTCCGATTTATTTGGAGAGCACATTTAACACGGCACCCGGTTGGTATCTGTAGTCCCTAGAGATGAGAATCTGCCAAATCTTGCCAAATCTGGAACGTTCTCGAAGAAAACCCCTACAGAAGGACAGACACATACTGTCGGGCAGACAGACCGACTGGCGCCCAGCAGGTAGGCGGGCAGACCGACGCTGTGCGCGGAATTACTGTCGGAATCAAGTGTTTAACCTCGAGGAAAAAAAGAGAAAGACGGCCGAGAACACCGAAACACAACACATTTTTGCTTTATCTGCTTCTCAATCCCTTTTCCTTAAATTCCTGAAAGAGTCCAATGTGAATCTGCTCTTTCCGTCTTCACAGCTTCAGGTTGACCATGAGAGCCCCCTGGTCCACAATGCCCCACAATGCCCCAGGCCCCCGGGTCGCACTCACAATGCTGGACATGCGCTTGTTTCATCTGTTATTGAGCTTTTGCCTTTTTTTTTCTTCCAATATAGCTTTGGAGTCGACAAACATGCATTACAGTTCTTATTTCTGGTCTAGTAGCTCTCAAGTCTGTTTGCTCCGCATTTTGTTTTCAATGGACCGGCCCGCCTTGTGTCCAAGTAAGTAAGTACAAAATAATTAGTTTTACCTGTGAAGAAGAACTCCAATACAGTCTTCGTCAGCCCTGTATTTACAGTTTGTCTCCAGGAAATGAACAAGTAGGAAGCAGGCTACTCTGTTATTACTCATTGAAAAAAATACCTTTCAATGAACTCATCTTGTTCTAATATAAACTACTTCCTGCTTCCCTGTTTTTCTCTACTCAAGCCAGAAGTCTGAGCCCGGATCTGAATGCAGATCAGGCCAGTTCAGATGGTTCTGTCCGGCACACAACCCGTATCTGAGGCTGTTGCTTTCGGCCCAGAATGACACAAATTTGGTTTATTGACTGATTGACTGATTTATATGGTTTTACAATTTGAAAGTATGTATTAAAACCAAATCTTGTTTCCCTAAATCTTGGTTCACAACTCAAGTCTATGAACTACAATAGAAAGACCCAAATAGAGCCAGCAGCTTGAGTAACAAGGGGAAATTAAATAAGCTTTAAATTTGCTCGTTGACTGCCACCAGGGCCCCCCCCAAAACAGAAATAGCCTTCTTTTTACAGAGTTGAATTTTCTTAGTGCCGGGACATAGCACAGGACTATGGTTGGGCGATATGTCAAATATTTTCCACCGCCGTCAGCCCAACCTCTCCACGGGCGCGCGGGGCCGCTCGGGTGGAGCAGCTAATTCTATCATGGAAGAGCTTGTTGTGAAAAAAATACAAAATCCCCTATATGGGAAAATTTTCATCAGAAAATTGTCGGTTAAATTGTTGAAGAGTCGACTCTTCAACACGGAATTCTCGATTAAAAAATCATTGAATTGTGTCAAAATGATATATTTAGGCAGAAGAATGCAAAGTGTGACGACTCCCGAGTCAATCAAAAGATTTGTTCGCTAGGAACGAATCGTTGCGAGTCGTGCAGCCGTTAGCCAGCTTGATGAGTTTAGTTTCGGTGACCGCAGCTCGCATGGACTGACCCGAAATGAGGAAGAAAGAGAGAAAGCCAGTTTCAGAATGACCTGGAAACGGGGTTTACGGTTATTTATCTCCTCTTTTTGAGGATTTCGAAGAAAAGCACAGGCCGTGGCGACGAGGCACCAGTTCCAATTCATGCACGCTGTGAATTGCGCTTTAGACGATAATTATTTGCCAAGTTGAATTCTGGAGGAGACAGGCCATTAAATTAGCAAAATAAAAGGACAAAAATCGGCCAAATAATTGATTGGACTCGATTGATTGCCGATATATTCGTCCAATCGCCCAAGCCTACACAAGACCACTATTAATTTGGAAAAACAACACAGCTTTCTATGAAGTCAATGAGTTAAAAAAAACAATTACCATAGCGTCCATCCTGAAGAAATCCATCCACACAGGGCCCAATTTCTCTGCGTTGTTCATTCACTCACTCATCTTTTTATCTTTAAAGGCTCTCATCTTTAAAGGCTCTCCCTAAAGCAGTGATTCCCAACCTTTTCTCTTCCCAAGGCCCTCTTAAAAATCTCAAAAATGTTTCCGGACCACGTCCGACCACTACAAACGCAGGAGACGGGCGCCTTCTCAGAGCATGTTTATTTTAACGATCAAAGGAGCACCGCTGCCCTAAAGGACTCTCAGTTTTTACACCACATCCAGTCATGCCTCCCCAATGCAGCAGTAGTGAGTGATCAGTGCCTCCCACTCTCTCTGCTAAACAGGATTGGAGAAAGCACACACTGACCTGATTCAGGTATTCCGCTTGACCACAGCCAAAAGGGCAAAGACCAACTCATTGCATGGCCAACAGGCGTGGACTGCTCATCCACTATGCATCCCTTCTTGCTTGCCATAGAAACCTAATGATTCCACTTTCAAAGACAGCAAGCTTCCTGTATCACTGGTGTCATTCACCATACAACGGTCCCAATATTCTGCTACTGTACGCTGTTCCGTCTTCTCCTTTTCCCTCTCTCAAATACACAGCAGATGAAGGAAAACAGAAAAATACAGCGCGGGATATCTTGGCATCTCATAACTGTTACTACACGGAGCATTCTCATTCTATTCATTCTCAGGGTTGCAATAAGCAAGGCTACGTAATCTGTTTGCAGGGACGAGTATTTGGTCAGGGTTATTGTAGACATGGTGATGGATCTTATTACAATAATTACGTTTTACTGTATATAGGTTAATTCAGAATTCGGAACACATGTACAGACACACACATATAGGAAATAAGCATAAAGGCGATTCTCTTACATATGATTTTGCTTGTGTACCCTCATGCCCTACTTCGTGCAGACATGCCACTACTCACCGCCTCACTGCCTCCTGTTGACGAGCAGATGAAACCAACTGGAAACAATGACCTAGAGAGCGGGCCAATCTGTGACTTGGATTCCAGACTTGCAGCCAGACTAGTAGAGTAAGAGTATCTAGCCAGGAGCAGTACTCCTGGCTCCATATTAAAATATGATCGCTTTAGGGTCACATTTCAAAATCTGACAAAAAAAAAATATGTTTTTTTTTCACATGATATGAAAGTGTAGAATCAGAGCTTCAAAGCAAGGTGTTACGTGTGGCAATCAAGCAAATATTTTGGAAGCTATGGCTTATTAAAGATGAAGGTTTTGAAAACAGAAGTTCGGAGAAATCAGCCCTAAACGTTTTAGAACGCATTTCCAGACTTTTGGAGCACAAAACACACATTTAGAAACACAATTAGTGCTTTAAATGGTTACAGTTGGTTAATTGATTACTGATGTATGCCTTCAATGAGAAAATGTTGAATGTGTTTTACTGAATAATTAATTTATAAAAATATTGGAAAATGCATAATTCAAGTTAATCCTTTAATTTAAAATGTATAAATTAAAATTATTTCATTCTACGTTCATGCTCACTATACTAGCATGGCCCCTCTATCATTCTGTAACTTCTAAACATTCCCATTTCCTGCCTTTATTGTTTTATAACAATGATAGTTTTAAGAAAGTGGCCCATTTCAGATCGCGCAATTGATCACTCACTCAGCTCTATTCAGCCACCTTTCCCAGAATGCAAATGGCTGGGCGGACGCCGTCATTTCTATTTTGCGAATTGTTCTTTTCTGGGAGGACCCAGCTGCGCCGCCTCACACTGCCACTGCAGTTCCGAAATATTATTGAGCGCTTCTGCCACCCTCTTCGTGTAACAACACAGAGACGATATGTTTTCACGGAGAAGCGAAACATCTTGCTTCTGGAGTTTTTTTGTTGTCGTTTCTTTATTGATTGTTTAAGGAAGTGACGTCAGCGCTTCTTCTTCATTCCTCTCTCAGCGTGAGCGCAACATTTATTTTTACGAAGAGGCGATGTTGTAGTTTACGAGTAGATATTTTACATTTAACATTATTTTATCAAAACGGTTTCACATTCTGACTTGACATCACACGGAATGATTATGGAAGGGTTATCTTGATCTGCATGTTTGCACCAAAGAGAACTGCAAGATCACTGTTCGCGCTGTAGTTCCAGTGCAACAATGGGTGAGTAACTTTTTTCCCTTTACAATGCTGGTGGAGCGCAACTAGCCTCGACATTTTAATATTTATCTAATATTTATAAACCGAAAGGGGACGCACCTGCAGTAGATGAGGAAATTAGCAGAGGGATTAAAAAGATGCTGTGTTTTCACCTCTCGCTCGCTCTCTCTCCTGACAGCTTATTTTATGGCAGCTGGTAAAAAAAAAGTTTGTAGCAGCGGATTTAACGCATACAGGATTTCCCCAACCTTTGATGAAAAAATACACCGTTTGTTTAAAGGAATCTGAATGCAATGCATGCAAATAAGAGGCGATCTTCTGTATTCCGTGTGCTCATATTGAAACATGACTGATAAACACAAGGTATGATCAGCGGTGAGGTTGCAGTGAAATATTTTTTACTTCCACTTTCGACTTGACTTATGGTTAGTTAGTCACTCACACGTGGCCTGACATTCACTTATTTCTCTCATAGTTACACAGAAAATCACCCATTTCAGCACAGGTGCACACACTGCATATGCATATGCGAGTGAAACACAGTAATTACACAGTAGTGTGGCACGGCATCCTTTATCTCTGCTACTGTGGGCCAACTGGACCTCGCCCAGGCAATATCCGCTTGCCAGGCCCAAAATGAGGAGTTTGGAGAGCAGAGGAGAGCACAGACGCTCTATACTTGCCCCTCCCTTTCTAAGATTTTCATTCCAAAGTGTGTAGTACTGTAACAGTCCTACTGAATCTCTAGTTGGGTTAGAGTCTCAACATCCAAAGTAGGTGCAGGTTTTTAGTCCTGCCATATTTCAGCGTGTAGCCCCCGCCCCCCAAATCATCTCTAACCTTATGCCTAAATGTAACCATTTTGAAGCCTTATCTCAAACTTATCTAGACTGTTGTCCTGCAGCCTAAATTCCTCAGATTCAGGGAGTCTGAGTAACGTTATCAAAACTCAACCTGATAAAAGTTAAGTGGAAGAGTTGATACACTACATTTGCCGATTCCAAAGAGTCCAAAGAGCAAGTTGCTACTTTGTTGCATTTTTCATAATATTTGATATATTTTCAAATATTTTCATCTCTCATCCGATCGGCGGTGACGTCACCGTTTTGCACTTTGCTGCACGCACCCACCGTCATCCTCCATTGTAACAGCGTGAGTCACAAACACTAAAAAGCAGGTGCAAGCAAGCAGCGCTCCAAGGGCCCGATTCACTAAAGGATTATGCTGCAAATAACCAAAAAAGCACGCAAACAGCATCTTGGTGCTATTTGCACATATTTAAATGAGGTATTATGCATACAGGTCCTGGGTTCGATTCCCGCCTGGGGCACTGTTGGCACCGTGCTCTGGTGGGTTATCTCCCAATCAGGGGCCTTTCTGTGTGGAGTTTGCACGTTCTCCCTGTGTTTGCATTGGGTCTCCTCCAATATAAGGACCCCGACTAAAAACTGCTGAACACTTCCTGTCCTGTCCCTGACCACGACATGGAATTGGTCCCCGGGTGCCGACAAAGTGAGGGCTGCCCACTGCTCCTGGCTGCCCCTGGAGGAAGGATGGCCAGGATGGGATAAATGCAGAGACTGTATCTCATCATTCACCACTCCTGCATGTGTGTGTGTCACCCTCCGCATGTGTGTGGTAAAATGTGTGATTAATAAATCATTCAAAAAAAAAAACCCTGCGCTAATAGCCACATGCTGTTACCGTCTGCAGAAAGCTTGTACTAACTGCACAGAAAGGAAAAAAAAGGCGCCAGTTCCTCCGCTCCACTCCAATGTTACGGCACTGGAGCAGCACTCCCGGATTTCCTTACAAACACATTAAATCAAAATAACTACTGCCTGACAAAAATATACATTTTATATTTATTTAAGACTGCCAATTCCTAAAACCGGCAAGTGTAGAGCAGTGGCATAAATGATGGAGACTCTGGAGACTTTACGCATCTCCGCTCCGCTGCGCGTCTCCAAATAAAACTAAAATAAACAGTGTGTTTTTATTATTTTAGATGTATTTATTGTACTCCTTTGTGTCTGTAGGGGCACTTGGCTCATAAAAAACTCTGTAGTCTCCAGTAGCACATGAAACCCGTGTAAATTTTCAATGTATGTAGTGGCACATACCTCCGTTTTAACGTGAAGCCTTGTAATGCCACTGGGGTGGTGAGGGGGGATAATTTCAACGCATAATCCAGAAAGATAAAAAAAACAAACATGAATATGGGAAAATCACTTTGTCAGAAAAATCACACTGTCACAGACAACAACGGAGCAGCAGCCGCTGGTGTTTGGTCCGCACCCGAGTTGGAATGCGTGGTCTCACCTCTCCAAAGAACCGGACTAATGGAGTAAACGCACCGCGGTTCCTTTAAAACCGACAAATAGGGTAGGTGCGAATGCATACATGGTCATGCTGAATCAACTGACCGTCCACCTACAGTCTGTTTGTACTGAGTCGAGTATTAACATTGGACTATGCAAATAATGCGAACTGTGCCTGGAAGGTGCCTGAACAGCGAATTAAATGTGACGAGTGGCCATCAGAACTTTGTAACATCTACACCGCTGTGACGTCATAACAGCACAGTATCCATAGCAACGGTAGAGTACTCACATCGGTCGTGTGTGTGTGTCTGTGTGTGTGGTACAGTACCCTCTCCTCTACTCTCTCCTCGCTGTTGCAGTGTTCTCCTACTCTTAACTTTCCACCAGTTGGCCTTCCTCTGTCACTGTCATGATAATATTCTACTAATAATATATTGTTAAGTCTGGCCAGCAAATAGATTTTACACTCCTAATGCTCCATTAAAATTTGGCCGAAAAACAAAATGTGGTTGTCACCCATTAAGTACATTTAAACAAAGCTCTCTCCTGTTGTTCCATGATGGACAATATCAGAGAAAATTTGGTATAATAAATAAAATAATTGTAAAAAATTGCAAGCGAGCAGTCTTTACTCAGGATTCAGCCCCATTGGTATTACGTCTACGTCTTTGACTTGATCGTCTTAGAACATTTATAGGACGTACTGGATTAAAGCTTTTTGGGCCAATTATGATGGAAATTTGAAGCCTCAGACGTTAAGATGGTATGGGTGGGGTTGGAGTGGATGTACGGACTGGATCCTGGACTGGACTGGATTCTCACTGTGCCAGAGGATCCTGGGACATATGTGCAGATGTAATACATATATAATGTAATATATAATGATATATCTTTCTGTGCTTTTGTATTCAAAAATCTTTCAGTAATACAGATTTGTGCATTGCATTACATTTGGTTCAAGCATTACAATGCTCTGAATTTGGAATTACAGGATCTGTGCACACCTGGGATGACATACTTGGCCAATCGCGTGTACCAGGTGTCATTGGAGATGATCCCTATCCAAACCTTGCACCCTAAACACCCCTCAGTCCCTCAGGGTTCAGTCCTGGGCCCTCTACTGTTCTCCTCCACTACATCCCTTGGTGACGTGACTAACACTGCTATGCTGATGACATTAGGGTTGGGCGATATGTCCAAAACAATTTCACCGGCGACCGTCAGCCCAACAATCGCCGATTGCCGATATATTCGCTGTGGGTTAGGGTTAGGTGGGGAATCGCGGGCACACCTCTCCATGCGCCCCGTCAAAAATACAAAATCCCCTATCTAGGATT
Source organism: Cyttopsis rosea (assembly GCA_900302355.1). Taxonomy (NCBI): domain Eukaryota; kingdom Metazoa; phylum Chordata; class Actinopteri; order Zeiformes; family Parazenidae; genus Cyttopsis; species Cyttopsis rosea. Next base: position 19,209 of record OMKR01000107.1, read on the forward strand.
ATTTTGGTTTTAAACCGGACGCAACCGGCAAGCCCAAGGACGTAGAAGAAGTAATTTGCCATCTTTGCAAACACGGATCGGGGGAGGAGCACCTCCCGAGGACAAAAGCACCGGACGCGATTAAAGCGGCGACGCAGCACCGGTTCCTATTTGCGTACGCTTCGAATTGCGCTTTACAGGTTAATTATTTGCCGGCTTGAATTCTTGAGGAGACAGATCATTAAATTAAATGAGCAATTAGTAATTCTGAGCAACCTGCTGTCCTGCTCCACCCACTTCGCTGCCACAACTCGCTCCTGCAGGTTTTCCCTCCACTACATCCGAAGGAAACGCGCTCAGTACCTCACGACGCGACGCGACACAAGTTCCGGTTCGTCTCCCCCCGTTTCGGCGACGGCAAAGCTCTTCTGGCTGGACCGCCCGCCTGTTCACCACCAGACCTCTACGGCGCCACCCGTCTAGTGTCTCCGCTCATGTCACTTCCGCCACTTCGCCGGCTTCCCATCTCTGCTCGGATCGGATTTGAGACACCGGCGCTTTCCTACAAGGCCGTATCTCCGCTCACCGGTCGGGTTCCAGGCTCCGACCGGCTCGCTCCTCCACCG